>OX346221.1:14896806-15144306 GCA_947049295.1 Ligdia adustata
CTGGTCACTTATTACGAGTATACCTTCAGGCCTAGAAAGTTGAATTTGCAAAAATGTTGAATTCTTATAAGTTTAAAGACATCAAAACAGCATTACTCTTTACTAACTGTGACACATAACCTTTTTATATTATTTTATTTTCTTCCTCTAAGTATATATTTTTGCATATTATATTGAAACCTAGAATTGAATTTATCTCGTTTATTTTTTTTTATCAGTTATTGATATATCCTTGGTAGTAATATTTAAAAAATCAATATACCTACCTACCATTAAATTAATAAGAAGATACAAGTTTCCTGAAAATAATTTGCATAATGTTGTAAGAGTTAAGGTAAGCTCGTCATATTTTGAAGTCGAATCGTGTTATGTATCTACTCGTATGACTAATGTGTAGCACTTTGTTGAAACAAGTTGCATACGATATAGATATTTCAAAAAGTTTGCATAACCGCATAACTTTAAGACATTCCTGAAACATGAGTCGTCAAAACTCACAGTTTAGTCAACCCTGCAGGTTCGTCATGTAGTCATGTAGTCATTGCTACTGAAAACCACTGACTCACCCTGAAGCTATTGACACAAGTGTGGCTTGTCTTTACTCTGATTACTCTTACAACTATGCTGATATTGAACAACATATTGAGAAATGCGCGTAATGAATACATTAAGGTCAACTATATATCAAAGTAATGTTAATGTAGGAACAATAGTTGATACACGAGTAAGTAAATATATAGGCAAATATATAAGTATATAATATAGGCAAAGAATTTGGTATGTACTCGTATACAAACATAATTATTAGTTAGTGTTCATTCGAACACAGTTTCCAGGAGAAGTATGTCGGATGGTTACAAACTCCTTGCCAGAGTCATCATCGAGTGAATAAGACTAATAGATCCTTTACATCAAACTCCTTACACCATTACGACTTAATTAAGTAGATAAAACTAGATAGCCTGCAGCAGTCCAATTCAGGTGGTGATTCCCACCAGATTTGAAAACTTTGCAATTTGAAAAAGATCCTAAATTATGAAATCGAAAATAGAAAAAAAATACCTATCGAATTTAGTAACCTCCTCGTTTTTCGGGTTCGGAAAGTTGGTGGAAATTAATCGCATTTTAAAGTTTGAGATTGTGAACCGAGATTCGAGTAATTAGTGACGCAAAGTTTTCGAAACTAATTTCAGGCAGTCCCGGGTTCGACAGCAGGCTGGAACTGGTTCTCGGAAGATGATGTTAAATATTTATCTTTGTGTCTAAATGTAGAGCATGCATTTATGTGTGCAAATACTTTAAGAGTTCTCAACAAAATGTCCCATAAATAGTGTGATTTTTTTCCTGAATCGCGTTTATTTCTTCTAATTTTATCATCGTAAACACTTAAAGACAAAACGCCTAGCGGATGAATAATAGGTAACCTGTATAGTTACAATATAAACTTAGATAGCACATTACCTTGACCCACAGCTATTAGCCATCGAGCCATGTGGCCAGGATCATGCGCTTCTGATATAATGTAGCGCGACACTTACACATTCACGTGTAATTTCACATGACTGCTAGTGTGGGCTTGACACTCATACAAATACTACGGTATATTTTTATATTTGTAAAGATAATTTTCTATTACATTTTAATTATTACTAATAACAGATAAAATACAGATCAACACTGATTCAAAATTATTGAAAGTGATTATTTTGCTAATTATTTTAATCACTCTTATAAAATTATTATGTAGGTACTAAAAACTAAAGACCACTGTGGGGGTTTATTTACCTAAAAAACCCCCTTAGACGATCCCATTTTGTCCACAAATCCCCTTCTGCAATACCGCAGTGGATTCATGGACAAAAATTCCACAAATCCTCTGGGCAGGGGATCGTGTAAGGGGATTTGTAGAATAAGCCGGTATTTCGATGTTCTAGATCAAAACTTTTAAAAGGACCGTACATATTTCTTATGGTTGAAAGTATCCGGGAAGATTAAGTGAATCACATTTCCTCGAATATACTAATTTCTATCTAAAAAATAAACATTTTTAGGTAGATTTTAGTATGGTAACTATTACTTTATCAGACTTTATATTTAGGTATATGTAGATACAAATTAACGCATGTCAATAAATTTTCCTACGGAGAGAGATTAGTCTCGGAACCAATTACTTCCTACTATTATTTATTCTGTGGTTGAGGTCTAAAAGCAAATCCAAATATATTTCAGCTGACTTCATTCGACATCGATGACTCCGAAGTCAAATCTTTTGAAATAAATAAATCCTTTTAAAATAAGTTTGCTTTTATAAGTAAGAAATACAAACAGTTACCCGGTCCCCAGCTACTCGCGTCTGTTATCATCAATACTCAATAGAAGTGCATCCCATAGCAGCGATTGCACTCAATAAAAGTGCACATTGCAGACATTCCTACTCATCGCCAACGTCGCATACTGGACGCAAATACTGATTACCTATTGATGTATTTGAGTATACGTACTTTAAGAATAGATCTACATTCAACATACATATATATTTTCTAACTGATAAAGTTTTATACGTCCTTACAATTTATATTTTTGAATAAATTCGTTTATTATATTAAAACAAAAATGTAAACATTTACTAATGATACGTAACGTGTTGATACGAGTATCATAGTATATTTAGTTCACTATATACTCCCGGATGTCAACTCCTTCAACTACAAACATTTTATACTCAATGGTTCACATCAAGTATCTATAATAATATAGAAATCCGGGAGTTTAACTGTAACGCTGGAAACGCACAGGACGGTGGTTTTCTAAGCGCCTAGGCCACCTAGAGCACCTAGGCTTGCATTCCTAGCCTACGCAGAGCGGCTCCCTCGAACGTTGTTCTTTCTACGTAGGGTGATGACGGACAATCTAGACGGAAATTTTGTGAAAAATTAAACTAAACAGTAAACAGTTTATGATAAAAATCTTATATGTCATTTATTTATTTTACTGAACACACTAAAACTCTAATTGCATAAAAATATGGTATACTTTAAATTAGCGCAGAATTTAATAATAAAAAGTTCGGTTTAAATCAGATCCAACCCAATGTATGATAAATCGAAGCCTGATATATAGAAAGCACTAGATACGAGAACCCAAATGCAAACAAAAATAGAAATATATTCATAATGATACAAAGATAAGAATCTGCGTTGGATTCCACAGCGCCTTAAGAACACCTTGGAACTTTCGTTGAAGAACTGTAGTGAACGAATGGCACGGTGCTGAAACTCATCGTCCACCTCGGGTTACTGTATACACCAGGTAATCTATTCAAATTCATAAATTCTTTTCGTTTTGATCGTTTAATTTCCATGTAACTTTCATCAAAATGTCTTCCACCTTGTGACCAGCTGTATGTCAAAGGCATCGTGCCAATTCTTCTTCCAGAACGTCTCGTCTCTATCTTTTATAACTGATGAAAGACCGAAGCCTGGTAGAGGGAGAGGATAAGGAAGCCGATGGCGTAAAGGACGAGCACAACATCCATTGCTCCCGCGAAGAGATCCCTCGCGCCGTGGTCGCGAGCTATGCACCGCAGTCGACTGCGCGCGCGACCACAATACCCCGCCATCTGGGTCAGCATCAGCTCGGCTGTGTTTAGGAATGCGCTGGAATCAGGATGGAAAGGAATTTATCGTTGGATCTAAACAGTACAAGAAAAATATGACCGCTTTTATTTGGAAAATGTATCTTGCCTTCATATTACACACGGAATATTGTAAAATCGATGTCCTGCTAAGAACCGCCTATGAAAATTATAGATGAGAAGAAGAAGTCGAAGAGGAAGTAAGAAGATTGCATTTTATTTAGAAAACTAACGCGTGTTTGTTTAAGAAGACCTTTTATATTTGAAGAATTCGTATTGTTTTTGAAGACGGGTTTGTGTGCGAGACGTGTTATGGTTGAAGACACGAACGACTAATTTCATCCCTGATGAAGTTCACCGAATGTGAACGAAACTATAGTTGAACCTTTCCAACAATCAGATAAGCGTGAGAACCAGTCTTCTAAACTATAAGAAGGTTTTCCACGCAAGGTTTTACTTGCTTGTAAAACCTTGCGTGGAAACTACGAGTAGCTTATAAGAAGAAGCTTTCGAAGACGACACGAGCTGCATTAAGGCCGAAGCGAGCACGATTTACCTACTATAGAATACACTCTCTTCATAAATTGACCTTTAAAGCCCCTTTCCCACAGTAGGTCGCTATGGGTCACTAGGCACCTACCTAGGAGAGCAGCGCCAGGTAGTGTTGCCGTTGATGTTGAGGAGTGGCAACACCAGCGCTGCTGCGTACCACAACCCTGAGGAGGATAGTTGTCGGGGCGGGAGGAAGCGGTGCGGAGGCAGCGCTGGACCTAGCCTGCGATGTAGGTATTATGTTAAGGATGAGTTCATATAGATACCTAAGTAGTAAAGACAGGGCAGTTAGTAGGTCACAGACAAAAACAATAAAATGTATTTACACAAGCAACATTTTTGAGTGTACGCAGTAAGAATTGTACTGGATGTATGCTTGTTATTCTTTCAAGCAAAAACTGTTGAACCGATTTGGATGTTTAATACGGAGATAGCTTAGATCCTGTATTAACACATAGGCTACTTTTTGTTCTGTATTAACGCGGCGCGGGTAACACCGCAGGGCGCAGGGCGCAGCTATTTTACATATAAAGAAAGTGAATATGGAACATTGTTCCACTTTCCACTCACCAAGATATCGCAAAACATACAAAGAATATTTAAATTAGGTATTTGAATTTTATTTTCAACGCCATCTATGTTAGGCATGTGCAACTAGGACAGCTCATATTTGAGCGAAGCCACAGGAAATCGTACGACTTTTAGTTTGCAGACCTGACTTTGTAGCTTAAGATAAACAACATAGATGCCGCTACTGGTACTACGTGAGCTAATTGACAAAGCGAACAAAACGTCTTTGCTAAAAAAAAATTGTTTTCCAGTTTGTATGTTTGTAAAGTGTATGATGTTAGTCTGCAATAAATTTCGTTCCACGCGTAGTTTCTAACCAATCTTGACGAAACTTGGAGTTTGATTACGAATTATAGAATTTTATAGTCATGGGGGATTTTTGTTTCAGGGTTAATATTTGGTACAAACATGCAGAAAACAACATTTATTTTGATATAACAAGTAATCAATCAAGTAGTTCTCGTTTATTTTTTAGTTTTAAATAGTATTGTGGTCGCGAGGTCCGAGGACAGTCCGCGGAATTACTAGCATCACAATATCACAGTTGTCTGCTCAGTTGTATACCAGACTGGCCGGTTGGCGCAGTTGGTAGCACCGCCAGAAGCAGAAGGCAGGGCCTTCTGCGCCGCTAGTCCCGGGTTCGATCCCCGGACAAGTCAAACATTTGTGTGCATGAACATGTCTATTTGACCTGAGCCTGGGTGTTGATTACATAGACTTATATAAAATACATATTTACATAAAGATATGTATATAAGTATATATATCAGTCATCAGGTTACCATAGCACAGGCTTTGCCTAGTTTGGGACCTGACCACCTTTGTGTGATTGTCAGATATTGTCCTCGGTAAGTACAATTAACTAGATGCAGGTGATAATCTAGTTGATCAGTGGAGATTTGCTTTCCTTGTACACTTCATTAGTGGAACATTAGTTTTGCTCAGTATATGGTAGAGGGGTCTGACCTGCCCACCGGTGGGAGTGCAGCGCGTGAGGCAGGCGCGGTGTCCCCCGCCAGCCATCGCTCCACGTCCCCACTGTAAGTACTCTCATTCGTCCACTCGTATGACTCCGACTGCAGCTGACTCTGAAATGTCATATCATCAGTTTAACAAACAATTTACCTAAAATAAGAGACCATTAATATAATTTAAAAATTGATTCTCAGAACAGAAGAGACGAGGGGAATTTTGGCAGACATAATATATATTATTTAAAAAACTAAAGCGTCTTTGATTTATATTGTTTAAGAAAACTTGGAGTACGGGGGACGGATCAGTGCGAGACGTGTTATCTTTAAAGACACGAACGACTTATTTCATCCCTGATGAAGTTCACCCAATGTGAACGAAACTATAGTTGGCCTTTACAACAATCAGATACGCGTGAAAACCCGTCTTCTTAAACAATACATAATATATACAAATATACCCATTAACCCATTACATCCCATGCGTCTCACGGGTCTCCACTATGAAGTGGGTGTAGCTTAGACCACGTTGGCCAAACAGCAGGGACTTCGTAGGTATATATAGACAACCAAAATTATAACCCTCATTTTGGGTTTTTCTTACAGTCCTCAGCTCTTTGTCGCCTATGAACTCAAGCATTTATAAATACTTTGAAACTGCGTTCTGAATATACAGGATTATCGGCTAGGGGTGTACTAAGAAGAAGGGGGGTTACTATACTCATCCTTAGGAACAACTTCCACTATAGGACCAACTCTGAATTAAAGATAAAGAAATCAGCTGTTCCATACAAAAAGTTGATCGGTCGTCGACGAAATATATGAAACAGCTGATTTATATTTCGAATTTAGAGTTACTCCCATAGTGAAAGTTGTTCCTTAGGATGAGTATAGCGACCCCCTTTCGGCTTAGTATACCCTCAAAATATAACCCTGAAAATTGTGATTTGGATTTGTGCACATTATAATAGAGCCTCTTGTTGTGCGTATGTTTCATTTCCTTTGACAAGCATAAAGCAAAGGTTATCGCTGATCTGCCATCAAGTATAAGTGGATATATCACTTACCCTAGATTGGTTTCTGGTGAAGGTGTCCCTGGATGCAGTCATATCGGGTCTCGCTGGCGGAGTCTCGGTAATGTTGGCCGCCATCTTCTCTACCTGATGCTACGTCTTACACTGGGATTGAACACCTGTATGTAACTATAATCATGGTAAAATGGTCATAGTAAGTCAATGTACTGATTAATTGCCAACGGTTCACTGTTTGACCTCTAAATGAGTCGCAAAACAAAGTTTGTATGTTTTCTTACTTACAGCAAATAAACAGACAAGCAAGTGTGGGATCTGGTCCGTAAGCCGAGATAACAACACAGCATTTCTACATTTCAGCAAATACTCTGAACATTACAGCGCGAGTGTTTGATGCTGTACTCGTAGGTACCGCGCGCGCATAGGCTTTGGTTTAATTAATCAATACTAATGTATGTTACTGGTATGGTCTAGGCTAGGCTATCGGAAGGCCGCTGATGTGACTTAGACGTCACTCTGAATAGATAATTTCAATACCGTAATTGCTTACTCACTCACGGCATAATCTATGGAGACAAAAGGGTTGTTGTTATTGTTTTTTTTTAATTTCTGCAAGTTAATTACGGACCCATATTTTAATATATTTTTGGTTTGTAAAATGTAATTTCCAAAAATCTGCTCTAGACAACAAGAAATATACTCGCAATGACATCTGTCGCTATTTATCAAGTTCTAGTTATTGTCAGTTTCACGTTGAGTTTATTATAACAATTTTCTCATCACAAAAGTAGGTGATATTCTCTTAGAATAGTATGAGGTACTTATATGCCTTTTATAATTCGCAAAAGGATCTTTATACTATTAGCAATAATTGACCGAGCGAGCATAGCCTCTCTGTTTCGGGACTAGCAGTTTTTTCTTTCCTTTGTTAGTTCGTGTGTTTGTATGTCTTCTGAGATTTCGTACTCGCGACACGCTGTAGTTAGTGCAAACCAATATTGACGAAACTTAGTGCACGGTTCATGCGAATTTATAAAAATGTTTAGTTATCGGGGATTTTTGACAGGTGTGTTTTTGACTACTTATTGGCCGATTTCAATAATACTCGTATTTGATACAGAATGCAACATTTATTGATTGTAGCGCTGGTGGCCGTTTACCTGGTGGGGTCGATTGTCGAAATAATGATAACGATTGGGAAATATGCAAAAAGTCGCAATGTAAATGCAAGTTGCCGGTGAAGGAACACATCATAAAGAATCCATCGCATGGTGGTAGTGCGTTTTCAGCACCTGACGGTGTGTTCCGGCACCCTTCCTTGAGAGTATTCTAAACTAGGCATTCCCTCTCAAGGGTTCCATTGTCGGCATTGTCGCTCACTTCCGTGGTCGAACGAGCTTGTGTTCAATGGCCTAGCCGTATTCGATAAAGAATGGATATTTTTGAATATAAAAAATCTTTAAGGTTGTTATCGATATTTTTTTTTAATTCGCGAATAATCGCCAAGTCGAAGTTCGCGGACCTAATAGTATAAATAAACGTGTAACACAGACACATCCGTCGCGGCACACATCTTATTACTGCCATTAACATGTAAACGTCAAGTATACTCGTACACTACTAGATATTTACATTTATTTCCCTAGTATTTTTTTTAACAACAATCAATTTGAGTCTCCTATTGCTTTACCTATTAAAATAAAAAAAATATGGTATATCTGTTGTTATAAGAATAATAAAAATATAAATATAGAATTTGAAATTAAATATTACTGAAATTTAAATAAATTAATAGTGTATGACTATATTCATTGATTAAATTGGATTAGGGATAATTAATTTTAAGTAGAAGTGTTATTTAAGATGTGGAAATTAAAGAGCTTTTTGTTTTTCATTTTCTTCATTTACCGTTACCAATGTCCTATTTATCCAAAATAATATCGAGTAAGAAACTTTACACGTAACACGTTTGTTACGCACCTAGCCGCACTTTAATTAAATGAGTGTTGACTAATGAATCTGTTAATTCAGTAGTCCGTGTCAAAAGGCGGTGGAGCACAAAAGCCAAGTGTACACCATCAAGCCTGCGTCAAACATTTCCCGAAATGTCATTCCGTGCGAGAGCTCAAAGGCGCGAACCGCTGGGTGCCATTGTTAGAAACGATTTCGAATTTAGAACGTAGAGTATCCCGCGGCTTCTTTATTCAAGGTTGCCAGTGTGAAAAAGTTTTTTAAATAATTAATTTATTTTTTGTCGTGTTGATTGACTTACTTGCGACCTCACGTGTGATAGGTACTCGTACTAATATGTTATGTGTCATTATTGTTTAAATGCGAGTAACATGTTTTTTTATCAATGATCATCATCGTTTAAATTCATAATTTTGAAGATATACCATTTAAAGTGGTTCTACTTTATGCTGTTTAAATTAAATGATTCAAAAAACAAACACTATAAAAAATTAAAAAATCAACCGTCTTATTCACAAAAAAGTCATCAAGTCACATCAAACAACCCGATTAAGTAAAAAATGGTTAATTTCCATAAATCTAAGCGCGAACTAAATATAGTTCTCTAAACGATGCTCGGAGGGCAGTTAACCCTTCGTTAACGAGCTAGTCCGTTACGGCATAACGACAGATTTGCATTAATGAAGAGAGAGAGAGTAAATTTTTTTAGAATAAAATAGGTAAGCGGTAATATGAAATTACTATTGCTGGTCAATAGTTAGTTAGAAAAAAACTTAGCTCTGAGCTTCTTTTGGAAGAAATCACTTTAATGAATGATTAAAAAACTATAACAACATATGAAGCAGCCGAGTTGGAAACCAGAACGAACATTAAAAGTTAAAATATTGTTGTTATAATTATAAAATTTAAGTTTTAAAAGGGAATAATCCGATTAAATTAAATGTTGAACCGGCTTGTTTAACTGTTCACCAGATTGATAGAGTCATTTGGTCAAAAATCCCTTGTTTGTTTAGCATTAATATCATAATAGGTATGTAAACGGTCGGAAGGGTTGACTCCATTCCTTTATAACATCGCCGACAGACGGACATCCACTAATATTTGATGTTATGTTGATGATTTAAGCAAACATGGTAAAAAAATCAGGTTAATATTCAACCAATTTAAAGGGTTGTTTGTAGAGATTGCTTATGTAGAAGTTAAACATTCTCTTGATGATTCTACCCTTTATGAAATATACATTAACATCGCATGTTATGAATATAGTAATTATATTAGGTTCTATAATATATAGCTGCAAATTCATATTCATAACAATAGCCATACTCATACATAACTTGCGAAATAAACGGATTAAGTTCTTAATGTTATTACTTCTCGTTGAGTTTTGAAGCTCGCTTATACGCTCGCATGTACTTACTAGTTACGCTCGCAAGCGTAACTAGTAAGTACATGTTTTTTTTTAATTTAAATTTAATAAGTTCTGTACAGAGGTTATTCTAAAAATTGACGTCGCGCTTGGTAAATTTTGTCATACATATAATTATCCTGGTAAATTATATCAAGTAAAACGCCTAAAAAAGCTGCAGTTGCGTGTACCGGTTAGTGTTTGATGCATCCCTGGTAACATAACAAAATAATAGTTAATATTGAAACAGAATCAAACCACATTTTTTTTTCTAACATATTAATCAAAACCTCGACACGGTAGCGACGCGCGACGCGACGACCCGCAGTGAAACCCACTGGTCACTGACAAAAAAACTGACGCAACACGATCAGCCTTCGAACTGATCGATATGCTGAAAAAATTGGCGGTCCTTTTCACTTTCGTCAAACTTTCGATGCTCGATTTCGCACGCCCACTCACTCACTGGCGCGACCCTCGAGAGCTTGATTGACATCGATACTGAACAAAAAACTGATGCAAATATTTATCGTGTTGGATTGTTTCATATTTTACAAATATTTAGTATACTGAAATTAAATTGTTTATATTTTTATCTTACATGTCAACCTCTTAATATTTTTTTTGTATCAAATATGTATGTTACACTATAAAAAATAATGTATCTGCTGAACCATTATTTCTATTACGATCTGTTAACGGGTAGGTACGTATAGTACCAACAGAGTCAGGAATACCTACTCCAGTCAGTCCAATGACTCGACAGCTATTTTTCCGATTTAGAACATAGACGCTACGCTCGATCGGTTAATCACGCTCGTTCTTGACGTCATACAGTATTTTTTCTTTTATTCTTCCTTCTCGATCCTTAATTTCAAATCACAAATGGCTCGTCGCAGGCACAATTTCTCAGAAAATTATATTGTTATAACTCCAATAACGTTAATAAGGTAAATACAGTTTATTGACACGTTCGTTTGTATGTGACAGTGGAAGCACTGATGAACACATCAACAGCAGTAGATGATCACTTAATCTGATCTGGATGTGGTGACGATGAGAACAACCAGAGAACTCTATATCTGCACATATTTTGTTAGAGAGGCCGTCACGGTTATCCCTTTCGTTTTAGGAAAAGCGCTTGTCCAAGCGTATTGTGTTTTTCATGTCATCTCGCAGAATTCAACAATTAATAGAATAATTGCTGAATGTTAACCTTCAGTTGTTATCACTTTTTCACTCAGATAACAACAAAGATAACTTTGGTAAAAAAGTTAAGCGTTAAAGTACACGCGACATAAAATGGAATACAAAGAAGTTTTGAACTTTGAACTCCATTTGATAATATTAAGGATTTAAGGACAAAAATTACCAAAATATCCTGTTCACTTTATAATGAATACACCCTTCAAATTACATTGACTCTTAGCAAATTATCATAATTAATCATTAATTAGGACAGTGATAAATGCAGAAGTTCGAGAGTCTAAATTTCTCATCTACTTCTTTTTATACTTCTTTGGCAATGTTATAACGAGAGATTGCATAAAATTATACAGATTTGTCAAATTGTCTGTTTGCTTCACTCCTTCCGCGTGTGAGCTTTATAACTTAATCAGTTCCCTCCTCGTGTGAGCTCTTCACGACACTAACTTGAGTTTAATTTCATACGTACGTGGTAAGTTACATTTATAAGTACTAATATTCAAACTATACTTATGTCAAAGTCATCAACCCATAGCGCGACTCTGCTGGGTACAGATCTCCTCTCTGAAAGGGGTGTAAGTTGGCCATAGTTCAACACAATTATCACTCTACTCGTAGAGCTTCTCCGACAAGTAGGTTTACACACGATATTTTCCATCGCCGATTAAGCATGAGGTAGTTATTTCTGAGTGAAAGACACAGAGGTGCACGACTGAACTCCGTAGTACGAGTATGTTCAATACGGACCTAGATGCTTCTAACTTATAGGAACTTTAGTAACACAGTTTTAACAATAAAAAACGAAAATCAGAATCAGAATCGTTCTGTGAAGCGCTCTTTTGATAATGACTATAACAATCAAAGATGTTTACCTATTTGTAATGAATCACAATTAATTAAACAATATATCCCATATTGTACGTTTCATATAATTATATAATATCTGAAATGAAACAACTCGTCCCTTAGTCATTTCTCCCCAAGGATTGAATTGATTGAAATACATTACGACTAGAGGACCAACATTTGGAAAGGCCATTCATCTTCCAATACTTTCTAATTCGAATCGGTTTCTACGAGTATGAATGCAAGTGACGTGTACTACGAGTAGAAGACGATCACATTGAGTAGGTATGTACTCGTAAGTAGTAAATGTCAGCTACTTACAACGTTGATGTTTCTACGAGTATGAATGCAAGTGACGTGTACTACGAGTAGAAGACGATCACATTGAGTAGGTATGTACTCGTAAGTAGTAAATGTCAGCTACTTACAACGTAGAATGTTTCTACGAGTATGAATGCAAGTGACGTGTACTACGAGTAGAAGACGATCACATTGAGTAGGTATGTACTCGTAAGTAGTAAATGTCAGCTACTTACAACGTTGATGTTTCTACGAGTATGAATGCAAGTGACGTGTACTACGAGTAGAAGACGATCACATTGAGTAGGTATGTACTCGTAAGTAGTAAATGTCAGCTACTTACAACGTTGATGTTTCTACGAGTATGAATGCAAGTGACGTGTACTACGAGTAGAAGACGATCACATTGAGTAGGTATGTACTCGTAAGTAGTAAATGTCAGCTACTTACAACGTTGATGTTTCTACGAGTATGAATGCAAGTGACGTGTACTACGAGTAGAAGACGATCACATTGAGTAGGTATGTACTCGTAAGTAGTAAATGTCAGCTACTTACAACGTAGAATGTTTCTACGAGTATGAATGCAAGTGACGTGTACTACGAGTAGAAGACGATCACATTGAGTAGGTATGTACTCGTAAGTAGTAAATGTCAGCTACTTACAACGTTGATGTTTCTACGAGTATGAATGCAAGTGACGTGTACTACGAGTAGAAGACGATCACATTGAGTAGGTATGTACTCGTAAGTAGTAAATGTCAGCTACTTACAACGTTGATGTTTCTACGAGTATAGTGCAAGTGACGTGTACTACGAGTAGAAGACGATCACATTGAGTAGGTATGTACTCGTAAGTAGTAAATGTCAGCTACTTACAACGTTGATGTTTCTACGAGTATGAATGCAAGTGACGTGTACTACGAGTAGAAGACGATCACATTGAGTAGGTATGTACTCGTAAGTAGTAAATGTCAGCTACTTACAACGGTGAATGTTTCTACGAGTATGAATGCAAGTGACGTGTACTACGAGTAGAAGACGATCACATTGAGTAGGTATGTACTCGTAAGTAGTAAATGTCAGCTACTTACAACGTTGACGTTTCTACGAGTATGAATGCAAGTGACGTGTACTACGAGTAGAAGACGATCACATTGAGTAGGTATGTACTCGTAAGTAGTAAATGTCAGCTACTTACAACGTTGATGTTTCTACGAGTATGAATGCAAGTGACGTGTACTACGAGTAGAAGACGATCACATTGAGTAGGTATGTACTCGTAAGTAGTAAATGTCAGCTACTTACAACGTAGAATGTTTCTACGAGTATGAATGCAAGTGACGTGTACTACGAGTAGAAGACGATCACATTGAGTAGGTATGTACTCGTAAGTAGTAAATGTCAGCTACTTACAACGTAGAATGTTTCTACGAGTATGAATGCAAGTGACGTGTACTACGAGTAGAAGACGATCACATTGAGTAGGTATGTACTCGTAAGTAGTAAATGTCAGCTACTTACAACGTTGAATGTATTTTTTACATTGTAATGTATTCATTATATACAATCTTCAGCAACACACATAAATAATCATTATTTGATGTAATAATATTGACTGGGACCCTATTTAAGTAACATGTTAGGGCGTAGGGTGCTTAAAATAATTATTAATATATCTTCATGTGTATAACGTAGTATCTATTCGCAATTACAAACGATAGAATATTATTATCAAAAACAAATAAACTAATATAATATTTCTACAATCATAGTAATTTGAGTAAGAATTGAATCGAACATCGACACGACACGCGTTCACTCCACTCGTGTGGAGCCTATTGTAACCGTTCGACGGTAAATTATTATTATTGTAATTGGGGTTGATGATTGGTTTCTGTTATTTGGTGTCATTTTAAATGGTCACGCATCATCTAATATTACTTGGTGGAATAAAAAACAAGATTATAATGAGACACGCTCCAGTAGAACCAATATTAGTACAAATGGTTTTATACAATTTCAAACAGTTTATACATTTTGCAGAAAATAGTTACTTTAATGTCTTTAAATATTTGAGTGCTCAGAAAAAATAAATAGGTACAGACAGATATGAGTAGTTAGTCAGTCCGTCCGTCTGTCTGTCAGTGGAGCCGGTCGCGTGTCGTGTGACCACATCGTAATGAGTAGACAAAACGCCGAACGAAAATATTGCCATTTTTCTGAACGGAGGGTAATTTCCAAACCTCAAGCCATATGGCCGCGGCAGACGCCATACGCTGCCAACTGTCACGCGCTCTCTCTCCTTCACTCTCATAGGAAAATGTTCGACGTGAAAAGAGACGGGTATACCCTTCATTAGTCGGTAGTGTAATAGTGCTATCATTTGAATGTGAAGTCGCAAAAAAGATCATTGTTTGTTGGCGCATGCGCGGGGACACGTGCGTCGAGTCGGCGCGCAGGAAGTAGGGTAGGCTTCGGCGCGAATTTGAACATGATTTTCAAATTTAAATTTGGTATATTCGAACAGGATATTGAAACGATAATCGGTTTTCAAGGAAACGACATATGGATTATGGTAGGCTCGAGTGTTGCCAGTTTTTTGGGTGGTTCTTAGACTCCTACTATTTGCTAAGGGTGAAATAAACAGGGTTAAAGGCATTTTTAGAGCAAGTAATTCGCTGCTGTACTATTATATTTCAAAATAAATAATGAGTACTGATGCACTTTTAGTTTCAAAAACTTTAAAGCTCTAATAATCTAACTCTTAAGAAATTTGACTTACTAGGAAATTTGTAACTGCAACATTATTAATACCGGAAATGAATTTGCTGAAATTTTAAAAATACACCGACATAAATATATCATATCGATATAAAAAGGTAAAATTCAATATGATATTGTTTGCGGCCACACAAGTGAAGTCGTAAACCACAATGGCAGAGGGGCGGAGCGCTAGCGCTCTGCCCCTTCAGTGGCAGCCGGGGCAGGCGCCGAGCCATCATTTACTTATTGTATTATATTACACAGCAGAAGGTAATTTTACCTATTAACCGACTGTCCAAAAGGAGGGTAATACTTTCCGAGCGTATATTTATATTTTTATCTATATATGTATGTGAGTGAGTGTCAGTGTAACCAGTAGACCAATATTGTAGTGCGAGGTGTCATTGGATTTGTCTTTACGTGCAGATGGTCGAAGTGTAAGTGCACTAGTAGCATCCGACGTATTCTTTATTGATTCATAACTAGATATAAAATGTAAATTTTAACACAATATTCAAGTGACGGTAATGTTGGTGTAATATGTTTATTAATGACAATATCGTTGTTTTTTGTTTTTATTGGTACTTTAACTTTCCTGAATGAAGTCACTCGCCCGGTAGAACGAACGCTAGCCTCTCTGCTCCAAGTAGAAAGGCTTCGTGCTCTCTTACTGCGTGTGTTCCATCCTCACGCAACATGTGCCGAGTGGAATCGAGTATCGCGGGGTTGACGGTTTTAGCTTTAAAAATTACTAGATACTCAAAAAATACAAGAGCAGATCAAATTCAGACTGTGAGTACTAAGGCCATCAATATTATAAAATTATTTTTGTTTTTCTATATAGATGTTCTATAGATATATGTTACGAGTATATAAATACAACACCATATTATTTTCCGCAAAGTGACGCCTGACTACATTCATTATTTAGATGAAATAAATATCTTATATTTTAAATACTTAATTACATATAGTAGGATACATTAGTTGACCTCCTAAACAAAAAGTCAGCATTTGTTATCTAACATTTTTATATTTAAAAATTAAGTCTTGGATTTATAAGACAGTTTAGATCACGGTTTTCAGTTCTAGTCTGAGAGAGCAACTGCACGATATGCCAAAAGTCTTAGTCTTGAATAACTTGAGAACCTTAACATAATATAAAAACAAAAATTTCGAAACCCTGCAAGTAATATTAAGAAATTAGAAAAATAAGGCACCGTAATATGAAGAAATATAAGTCACGTTGATGCCTTGACTATTTAATATTTCCTAAAAAGCTTCAATAAGATATCGTATCAAGAACAATGCTTTTATTATATCAGTGAGAGAGATCAGCAGAGCTAGCGCGCGCGCGCGGCCTCACTCGCCGCCGGTAGCCACTAACTCACTGCATCCATTTAGATACGGAGATACTCACTAATTTTATGGTGTAGGAAACTAATAAATTTCACTATTTTTTCACTCCGAAGAAGCTGACGTTAATTTGTTTTAATAACCCATAAAAATTTGGCAAAAAAGGCTGTTGGTTCCGCTTTTTTAATGTCGCCAAAAAGGTTTACGAGTGGTTGTTGTGCTGAACGGCACGGTTAACGGTTCTCTCACTAACTCATCAACTCACCACTCATTATATTAAATTACATTTTGTGTTAATGTTATTATTCAAACTGGGTAACAGCGTTATTTTATTATAAGTTGTTTTCATAATTCATCATTATTGTATAAAGTCTATAGTCGACTTCTACAATCTACATCTGTTAATAAAATTACTAATTATGTATAAACATAATTTAATACATATTTTTTATGTTAAGTATATAATTAATCATGAGTCAAAAACATAAAAAAGTAGTCGGATCACCTAATAATACCATTATTTTTTTTTTAAATCTCGGTGTTCAACACTTACTAGAAGACAGTAGGGCAGCATACCCAGATGGCTACCGTCATTACCACGCTAGATAGCAATGATATATTGAGCAAAGTAGTCTAACATGTAGTATGAGGTCTAAGCTAGGAGTCTGAGCTGTTCTTATTAACATTTTATTACATCTTTTTTTTATTAAAAACCACACACATATATATATATATAAAGCTAAAGAGAAAGTTATACACATGCTTTTTTTCTTTTTTTCCCTTTCATTGTTTGTGTCAGACTTAAATAAGCCAATAAAGATGTCCATCGAATTTCAGTAGAAACCCTTCGGCTCTACAAAGTGAAGCGTCGAGTTAATCTCGCCAGTAGCTTAGGTATCGGACGATCTGTCGCCAAACTGTACAATAACTTTACACCTAACGTGTTCATTTCTTCTATATTATTTCTTTTTATTCTAATAGATCACAACAAAAAATACAAACTAACGTAAAAGTGCTTCTGTGACCTCGTTGTAAGGCATACTTTCGGACTACCATATTTATTCTGACAAATATTCTTGCAACCCTTATCTATTTAAAAATGACACACGCAATAGTAGTCTTTTAAACTTTTAGTTAAAGTTTAAAATTGTGTTAGCCATGTGTCAGTAAAGGGATGAGACATATCGATCAGCTACCATTGAATCGACTTTGTCAGTTTATCGGTTTTTGGACATCATAAATTTGGTTTTATGGGAGTTCTTGAATGGCGACAGAGACACGGTCAGCCTTTTAAATACCTATTAATGTTACAATGATTTTTTGTTATGAAGTGTGACTTTAATGTAGGGATTCAAGTATAGTGTGAGCTGAATGAAGATTGGTTGGTTTCCTGACAGTAGGAAGTAGGTTTGATTTGAATATACTTTACTTTGACTTTACTTTTATAAAAGTACATATATTGAATTTTGAGATTTAAATAGAATATTTCCTTCTAATACCCATTTCAAAATTATGAACTCCCATTTGATTACCTTAGGGTATAGCTATCCTATTATGAATACTTCCGCCATATTTCATGTGTCTCAAGTTCAGTGGTTTAGGATCTATGATGATATTACGACTTGTCAGTCAATCAGTCAGAACTTACTCTATTGTATATAGTTTTGTTACTCGAATAGGTTACATAATTATCGTCGAAACGTGTTTTGTTATTAAACGTATTAATGATTGTTTATCAACAAATTTAGCAAAATATTTTCTCCTTCTGACACGATCTCGGTGGCAAATTTAAATAAAAAATAATCACAATAGAATCGCTCAATGATCGATTTACTGCTCTATTGAGCTTTCTAACTTAAATACACTTTTAATTGTAGGCTATAACCTTCTCCATTTGTTATGTGCTCGCTAAACATCAAAATATGCGCAGTTTTTTTGTAAACTAAGAAGCCGATTCTTAAAGGGGCGGATAGTTCCCACCCCTAACATGTATGGATTTATTTCAATTTTATATTTGATACTAATGGCTGGCATTTGCTTTAATTATACATATTAAATGTTAGGCGATTAAGTATTGAATAGAGTCTTGTGATGGAGCGCGGATCCAACTGAACATCAGCAGATCAGATATACCTTCGTTTAATTTTATTTTGCTAAAAATATTTCCAGGTCCTTATAAGCTTTATAAGTTGAGTTTTATGAAAATAATATCGGAAACGGATTATATTAGATCACACGATCACGTTCTCATACTTATTATTTCCATGTTTTATGTATTTTTTCATAATACGAGTAACAGATCAGTACTCAGCATGTCTTGATACTCGTCCACAAGCAAAACTTATTATACAACGTGCAACAGAAAGGTGTGACGATACTTTAGGGTGTTAGTCTACACGTCAAAGTCAACCCTGCGTAGAACAAAATTTTGCAACAATAAAAAAATCATCAGATACAAC
Organism: Ligdia adustata; assembly: GCA_947049295.1. Taxonomy (NCBI): domain Eukaryota; kingdom Metazoa; phylum Arthropoda; class Insecta; order Lepidoptera; family Geometridae; genus Ligdia; species Ligdia adustata. The sequence continues at coordinate 14,915,876 of OX346221.1, forward strand.
GTGACCAATTTTTGTATGAAAAACCTAATAATAATTTTACGATTTTTGAATTTTTTTGGTATACAATGGGTTCAACTTGATGTGTAGACTAACGCCCTTAAGTATTGTCACACTTTTCTGTTACACGTTGTATATTGAGCTCATTTAGAATGATTATGTTCAAATGCTAATTTGTACCAATATTACTATACCTACTCCCTGCCGTTACTACTGAACAAACGAGGTTAGGTACGAGTATGTTCTTCCAACATTGTATCGAAACAAGTTAAAAGTTGTGGTATAGATGTAGTCATAAATCCAGGGCCACGCCCGGAGGGAGCACAAATATGATATAGAGTGTGATTTTTTGCCACTGACCGCCATGTTGCCATGTTGAAATTTATGATTTTATTTCGGAACGCGCGTGTGGCAAAAAGTTAATCGATGGGTCAAGCGCACCCTTCAGCTAAGGGTTGAATTGAAGGCTTTTTTTACTGCTCAGAACCATTATGGAATGTCAAGCATAAAGAGACGTGGGATTTTGTTATTAAATATTAATTGGCAAACGCACAAAAGTTAGAGAGAGTGCCGAGTTAGGGAGTTGATTGACAAAGTAAGGTGTCACCGATGTGAAGAGTTCATTTGAGTTTTTGACCACCAATGGCAAGTTATAATACTGAAGACGGATATAGTCCTTTATTTTTAGCCATTTAGACAAACTTTTGAAGATAATTTCAGTACCACTATTATTTCTAAACACTTTCTACCACTAAGGTAATTCTATAATTTAAATTGTAATATCTACTTATCTTTACAAACATTTGTCCAAAGCTCATCGATACCACTGGTGACAAGAGAGCTGGCTCATTGCTTGCTCAAAGGATTCCTGTGGCAATCCAACGCGGGAATGTAGCCAGCGTTCTTGGGACATTGCCACACGGACATACATTTTTTTCAGACTTTTTTTTAATGAGTTCTAAAATTAACTTGTTTATTTATTTAACAATCAATTATAATACTTATTAGATTTATATTATTTTATATAGAAACTGTTATTCTGTCCAGATGGAACACAAAGACAGGAAGTTCTAATGAATAAACTGTCCGCTACAAATGGCATGTCATATTACAATTTGACATCAAATTTGTGAAATTAAATTCTATTAGGAGATGCAACGACTTGCCGCAGAACAAGGTTGTCATCAAACTGCGATCAACGCCCTTCACTCTAGGGCTGACACTAATGTAGTTTGTGATTTTGTTGCTCTAGACCAACTTTGTTCATTTTTACTTGACTGCAAAAGAACGAGAGTTTTTTGAGTGTGTGTATTTATATTTTCTGACACGCCCTAGAGACTAAACGGCTTGTCGTATTTTTATGTGAATAGTGTCAAAAGATTCGTCTTAGTCGTGAAAGTGATACTGGGTACATCAAAATTTAAAAACTAATTAAAGGGATACATTAGTTTTAAAATGTAGCAATCGGTTTTTTTTAAGTCTTTTAAAGTTGGGCTTCTAACCACTTGTTTGCGTATTGATATAAAATTGAGATACAAAATGGTGCAGTAGCAAATGAATTAAAAATCCTTAACATTATTTTACCAATCTCTAGAATGTGATCAATAACTTGCAATACTACCTAATACTAGTATGTTCATTCATCATGTACTCGTATAATGTTCGTGTCACCCCTGACTACGGGTAGGGCTAGTTAGTTCGCTGTCCATTTTAGCAATCTCCTAATTGAATTAGAGATGTGCACATTATATGGAGCCGCAAATTTGTAAATTATAGTTCATTAGTAAGTAAGTATAGACGAGACGTCGTTTGGCAAATGTCGCCGACGTCAGGTATCGGGAGCGGAGTGGAGCACGCAACACAACTGAACCCTTGGGAATCTTGGGATACATAACAACCTGTAGGAACGATACTGCGTCCTACTTGTTAATAATAACTAATAAAAGTATTTAATATATATGTATTGTCTGTCTCTTCTCGGCCACGTTACATACCTTTTTAATGTTAACAAGAGGGAAAACTTCTAAAAGATACTTGACTTATGTAGGATTGTACCTAATAAAACTCCCAGGTGGCCTTCCTCAGTGCTTTATGGATATCTCCGGGATCTCTACACGAATTCACCGGTGCCCTCTTTGTACATTGTCTCAGCACTTCCCTGGACGTTTTCCCGCGGCTGGTGTGAGTGCGCGTTCAGTGTCCTAACTCGGTTCATCCTCAAGCCCAGAAGTCTCCTTATAGTCGCCTCTTACGACAGGCAGATTGTACCGCAGCATTATTTCCAGAACATCCAAGTCATTATTGCATCTAAGGCTACAGCATCGCTGACTTCCGTAGTCGTGCGAACTTGTGGTCAAATGCCTAGCTGTGTACAATAAAAATAAAAAACAGGGTCACATTTTAGTAAAATGTATCTTACTACAGGAGGCGGATAGAAGGTGAAATGCAAGATCAAAAGATGTACCTACGAGTATATCCAAAACTGTTGAAGCTGCCGAAAGCTATTGAGTTATTTACAAAGAAGTACATTATTTTTTAAACTTTTGACCAAGCTTTATTTAACAAATTGAGCAATATTGTTTAATATGTTCTTAATAGTGATCACGTCAGCATGTTAATGTATATTAGTGTTATGTGTACGAGTGTATCAAGTTGCTAGGTGGTGGCGCGCCGCCGCCGCGAGCGAGGAGAGGAGGACGTTTCTTTCTACCTTCAATTACGAGCCCTTCATGGTGAATTGGTTTTTGCCCTTAATATTATAATTGATTTGACGTCTTTTTTAGGGTGGTTATAATTGTTTTTGTTAGTAGATAATCAAATGATCTATTAGTGTGAGCGAATAATGTTTGAAGTTGAAATGTGTTCTTACAATATCAGAATGTAACTACGAGTACGAGTAGCGCGACATTTGTACAATATATTTTATTATTTGAGCATTAAATATACTAGTACCTTGCGCGGCAAACAGTGACCTTATCACCAATAGGGATCTCTTTGGGACTCGATAATATAAAATGAACCAATTGCGAGTAGGACTCTCGTACGAAGGGTTCTCTACCATTATATATAGAATATTAGTAAAAGTTTCTATCTGTTATATATTAATAAAATCAAGAAGTAAAGGGCAAAGAAGCACGTTTATTGTATAAACACAACTCAGTTGTTATAGCGGTAACAGACATACATCATCTGAAAATTTCAACAGTATAGTTTCCACGGTTCATAAGACATACACTGGTGACAGACAGACGGACGGACAGTGAAGTGTTAGTAGTAAAGTCTCGTTTGTACCTTTTGGGTTCGGAACCTCAAAGCTTAATGAGATTGTCCATTTGCAATGAGCCACATACAGAGAGTGGTTTCATACTACAGGCGGCGGCGGCGGCGGCGGCGGCGTACGCACCTACGAGTATAAGAATAACCTATGTCTAAGATCAAGAGATAAAACATTCAGCTACTCTGTGAGGGCGCGGCGCGCGGCGCGCGGAGCAGCGCATGTGCTTGTGATATTATTATATAAACTTATGTAAGTACCTTCCTACCGTTCATCCGACGACTGAACATTATATTCAAAATATAATATATAGTTTACTTAAAAAACAAAGATTTTACGCAAGAATTAACATCCACGCGAACAACGGATACTGTACTGTTAGGTTCAAGTAATGCCTTAAAAAATTAAATACCGATTTCAATCGGGCAGACAAAAGAGATGTAGAAACAGTGTACATGATACCATAAATACGCTAGAGATTATTAATCTATAATCTATCGACCAAACTCAAAATAACTTATCTTATCTTAGTGTACAATATTACTTTGAAATCAAAACATTTTCACGTTACTTACGCAAAATGGCGATTTGCGCGTTTTCGTTGTGTCATTGGTGACGCACAACCTACAGACTGATTTCACCATTTGAGTCAACATAGGATGCAAAATTCATCCATGGACGCCATAATTCCACTACAATTCACAGATTTTAAATATTTTCGTACACAGTGTTACAGACAACTGGTTCAAGTTGCTTTCATACAAAATACTAATCACATTTTTGGACTTTTTTGTATATGTACACGGTTCTAGCCGCAAATGAAACAATTCCTTTTTCAGCTATTTTATTTCGACAAAGTAAGAACCTCCTTGAGTTTAATTTGCAATGTTGAAGGAGAACACTTCGCTGGTTGGTCGCAGGGCGGACATTATGATATTTGTTTTTGTGGTTGTGATGTTAGTACGAGTAGGTAGGTACTCGTATACTCTGTGCGTTCGTTGAGGCGAGCAGCTCGCTCGCTGCGCTGGACATCCGCTGCCTCCGCTCGCGCCTATAGAGACACATTGCCATTCAGTGCATCCTTCCTTCACCTACTCGTACTCCACTCTAGTGTAATGTACTGTAACTAGTCTTGATACTCGAGAAGGTCGTGCCTAGGGATCGTTTTTGCTTCAAGCTAAGTTGGTTTTTTCTCTTTCTGTCTCTATCTGTCATTATGTAAGTTTGTCTGTATGTTAGATGGTCGGTTTCAACCTGTATAAGTACATATTGTTTAAGAAGACGGGTTTTTACGCGTACCTGATCGTTGGAAAGGTCCCCGTCAATCGTCGAAAAAGCCGTCTTCTCAAAACAGAATCAAACTCGCGTTAGTTTTCTTAATAAAAAGCGTATAAGTACAAGTTGAAACTCTGTGGGTGTACAGTTTCTACAAACGAACGACTCATTGATCAGCCGATGTCAGTCATTATGTCAAAAAATACATATATACCCAGAGAACACAACGTTTCCATTCTGACTATGAAACCAGCAAACCAACGCTCAAAGAGAATTTAATTCGACAAGCGCCATAGTTATTTCAATTTAAAAGTGGATCGATTTTGATGCAATGTATTTAAGCATACTCGTACTTGGAAAATACGAACGAAATCGGTTGAAACGTTATCGAAATCACAAAAAACCGTGATAACGTGTTCAACAGCAACAGATGTTAACAGAATTGCAAATGATCTAAATATTGTAGTATCAAGAGGTGTCGAGCGCAGTACGTTCGTAAGTCTGCTCGCAGTAGGTACCCGGAAGTGCGATTACGTACAAATTCAGTCGAGTTCCGGTATCTACCTACAGAAACCTTTCCACCGCGATATATTGGTATGTTATGGGAAGTACGCATTTGATACGCCCTTTCTAACATACACTCGACCTTGTGTAGGGCGCGTGTAATGCACATCCCTTGTCACAGGGAGGTTAGGCTTAAGTATACATTAGTATGACAATGAATTAGATGCCTAATCAATAAAAACATATATTTCATATAAACGTATATCTACGTTTCCATGATAACGTCGCAAATTCTTTGAACTTTTATTACTTACCACATTTATATAATACGAGCAATAATTCAATTATTTACAGTAGTTTTGAACCATTCATAAATATGTACTATATATATAAAAGAGTAAGTCCCGACTGACTGAAGGACTGACTGACTGATGTCTTATAAGAATCAACGTATAGCCTGACCCGCTAGACCTTCATTATATACTGTAAAGATGTACTAAAAAAGGATTTTTGGAAATTTATCTCTTAAGGGAGTCAAATGGAGTTTCAATCAAAGTTTAAAGTTTATTTGTATTCTACCTCATGTAGCAAGCAACGCCGCGGGCACCTACTAACATCCCTATAGGAACTGATAGTAGTTACTAACTTATAATGCTGTTAGCGAGAAGGCCGGCTGCCCCGCCTGTCGCTCGCATGTGCGGAGTTTAGCTCGCCCCCTACAATACTACAACTGCTGTAATGTGTCAAGTTTTACAGCGAGATGGTTACTGGAGACTTTTATGTGTAATTTTTTTCAGATAGATGAGCTGATTCTATGTATTCATACGAGTATATAGCAATACTATATAGCAAGTAAACAATAGTAAGCGGAGTGACAATGTGCCTGCTATTAAATAAATACTTTCAGTATTTGAATATAGTAAAAGTATTTTACTTCGGTACAACATTTAAAACGGTCATAAATACTAAAAAGAGTAGAACCCGCTGCTGGCTTCTCTATTACCTTATAGCTATAAGTAATCTAGTTGTTTTCAAGTGGCGAGTGAATTGGTTTCTTTTAGACAGGCGTACTCCATCTTAGGTCGTTTCATAATAGTTGAGTTGCGGTCCAATATGTGGTTCTGTCGCTGTTAGTTTCAATAGTTTTGTTTGTAAGTGTTTCAGAGCGAGTAGACCTGTGCTCAGAAACTTACTAACAACCAATTATTACCTTTAGACATTTAATATTATATTATATTTTAAGAGCTATATGAGATAAGTAACTGGTTGGTGCAGTTGGTAGCAACCCTGCCTCCTGCGCCGCTGGTCCCGGGTTCGATCCCCGGACAGGTCGAACATTTATGTGCACGTTGATGTCTGTTTGACTTGTGTTTAGGTGTTTATTATATATATATATATATATATATATATATATAAGTTATATCAATAAAAATATGTACATCAGTAATCAGGTTACCATATCACAGGCTTTGCCTAGTTTGGGACCTGAACACCTTTTTGTGGATAAAAAAATAGTACTTAGTACAAGTCTATACCAACTTGTAGTCATTCTAAAGCAGATGTCCCGCTAACAAACTCAGCCAGTATCATTGCTCAGTAGTGCGTGTAATGATGCACTCACCGAAGGACAGGCGAGCCCTGCTGGACGGACCACCGCGCCCGGGACTGCCTGAGAACCATATACCCGACAGATGTAGGTCAGTGTCAGATTTTGTGAGAACACGACTTTTTCCCAGGATCAGATTTTAAGGAATTTTGCGACATGAATTGCGAGATTTTTGTAATTTTTTTGATTATTTTTTGATTAGAGCAAAGCCAAAAAAATGTGTATGTAAGTTTAACGTAAGTATACCGGCTATGTAGGTATGTGATACTCGTACCACGCGTGGTGATACTCGTACCACGCGTGGTGATACTCGTACCACGCGTGGTGATACTCGTACCACGCGTGGTGATACTCGTACCACGCGTGGTGATAGTGTCACATATCTCGAAAATCACTTTTGAATGACTAATCGCTTAGTCAAATATGTCTTGTTTGGTATACTTATTACTTATTTTCTTATGAATATGCGTTACAGAGCTCAATACGAAATAAAATTTTGGCCATTTGAATCAGCCGAAGAATGAAATTTTGAAGAACTACCCATAAATATAAAGTGGACTTAATTATATGTCATGTGTTCTAAACTTTTTTCATAAATTATTTTGCCCGCTTGACGATTACTTACTTCTTCTGTTGAGAATTTCCATTTACGTATTTCAGGGATTTCTTCATCTGTGTACATAGTAGGTAGGGAGTATAACTAAGCCAAAATATTCCATCTATCATCCTATATCTCCATTCTCTATCCAAGTTACCTTTAATATCTCTAGTAATATATGAATGGGGTGTTGGTCACCGAAACAGGAGAACGTCATCAGATTCGATACTCTTCTGCTTCCTGGCCGTCGGCAGATTCAGTAGAAAAAACCTCAATATCGAATAAGATCGAAGATAGTAGTCAACGATGTTTTTTTTATACGAGATAGGCTTGCGTTTCTCTGCAACTCGTCTGATGTGAAGCGACGATACGGCCTAAGATGGGGAACGCTTGCCTAGAAGAAACCAATTCACTCGCGACTTGAAAAGACCCAGATTATAGTTATCGGTGTGTATTATATATATGTTTAAATAAGATGAAATACAAATAAATACGATACAAAAAAAGGTAATCGTCGTAGATATTAATAAAGGTTACTCATCAAGATACTGGCTACTACATCCAGTTTGTCAACTGAGCCGGCATAAACAATTTATTAATTTTAATAAAAAAAATAAGTTTTAATGTGTAAAGGTGTTGACCACAGAAGCTGCGTGCTCCATTAGGCGCAGCGCACACGGCGCTCCGTGCAACGAGGCGTGTAATGTTCAGCACCGCACCGTGTGCTCGAAGCCTTACAACCTCACCCACTGCCCTACTGGCGCTTGCTTTTTGTATCCATGAAGTACTTACTACTGAAATCTGCTGTTCACCAGGTGCTAGAACTCTTCTTTTTTATCTTTTTTGCAACATTATAATAAGTTAAATCCATTTGGCACTCATTGAACTCGTTCGCCTGGTATAAAAAATCTAAAATTTTGTTTTGGTGGAAACTACAAAAATTTGTCCGGAAGACATTGTTTTATTAGATAACGCCGCCTAATGTACTATCATCGTATAGATTTGTCTTGCTGTATCTCTTTGTATTTTGTTTTGTGTGCAATAAAGCTATATTCATTCATTCATATTAACTGTACGCGAATACTCGTAGCAATGACCAGACAAACAAAAAAAAGAACAAATTATAAGCGGAAACACTTCGCTCGTTTGATTAGTTACATACATTCCTCATTTCAGAATAGTCGTGAAAAAATAATGCCAATATATTTTTTCAAACCATGTAATAATTAATTATTGTGATACGCACGTGAGTGAAAAACAGCGGTGCATACATTTACCTGGGATTGATCTCGCGCCCTTTCGCTTGTGAGGCAAGACATTTACCGACTACGCTATCACTAACTCTCTAGGCTACAGTTAACTCACTAGACTAATACTAACTCGCTAGGCTATTACTAACTCATTGGGCTACTACTAACTAACTAGGCTACTACAAACTCACTAGGATTTACTAACTGTTAGGTTTAAACTATCCTCTAAAGTCTTCAGAAAGTTGTCCTTCCTGTGTTGCCAAGTGCTCAGTCTCCCCGGACACTTTCTCATGCGACTCTCCCACAACTCTGTGGGAAGAAAGTTTTTTCCCCAACTTTTTGTATGTATCACAAAATGTTGTAATCATTACCATACAAAAACAGGTAGGAAGAGTTCCGATGCATCCGGTCATTTAGTGATGTGCTGTACTGGGAATCATATTTTAATGTATTATTTTATAATAGACTGTAGAGCGCAGCGTCTTTGCTTTTTACCTTTTTTCTGTCAATTAATTTGTCAAAATGTGAGTACTAAGGTTATATTTCAAATCCCGACGAAACGTTTATAATTGCTCCTTCTAATATCGATGAAGATGTTTGTGTTTGTAAATATGTCACAAAAAGTAGGAAAACTTGCTAAGACGCCATTGAAAGGGTGAGTTCAATTGGTACTCGTAATATTTTGCAGAGAGCATGCGGCCCTAAACCTCAATCGGCTTTCCAAAAGTACTAGTAGATAATCTTACTAGTAGCTTATCAGATGTTTTTTTCAAAAATGTTGCTAAAAGATAAACATTAAGTGTACTGCAGACATACTCGTATCTAAAACCACCAATAAAAACAAATAAAAATATCTTCATTAATATTGTTTAAGAAGACGGGTTTTCACTTGTACCTGATTGTTAGAAAGGAAAACAATATGAAACAAACACGCGTTAGATTTCTAAATAAAATCTTGATTTATCATCATACTAGCTGATTACTACTACTATAATCTTGTAGCGCTTAACAGGAACTAGAGATCGCCTTACAGTCGATAATATGATGTCGCCTTCGACATTTTTTTATTTTCATTATGAGTTTTGAAGAAAAGGTACATCTCACAAGGAGCACACACATAGCTCAGCCTTCGGTCTCGCTAATTTTTTGAAGTTTCTGCGTAACTTTCTTATTTTTTTAATGTAAATCTGCGAACTATTAGATAACATTAAAATAAATGATGAATTAAATCGGTAAAGCCGTTCTCTAGTCATACGGTGAGCGCGAAATAAGTGTTCATCTTTATATACTCGTACCTACAGCATTGGTAAAATGCCCACCGAGAATCAGCGACAAAAAAGTTTTTAAACCGAATCAAATTAAACGTAAACCTTTAACTGCAGATTGCAGCTCCTCAAGAACCCACGTTGCATTCTGCCACGTTGATAATGTCCAATTAAGAGGCGCCAAACTCGACACCACCCTTTCGACACACTTCATAAAATGTACAAAAATATGAAGGAGCCATCTGACCACCCGACAGACATCCACGATTATAATCGAAATAAATTAAGTTATAACCTCGGATAAATTTAGTCACAGATAGTAAAAATTGAACTATTAAGGTTGGGTCCAGTAGGACACTATAATAGGAATTATTATTGTAATAGAAAAACGGGAAATGGTTATGTTCGTCATAAGTATACTATGTACTATATACCTGATTAAGTTCGAACAATTGTAATCGAAATAATAATACATAATCTAAAAAAGTTTAAATAATTATAGTAAATTTTATAGTATTATCATTTCCCGCATATATTTTAAAATGTTTTTTATCAAGGTTATAATTTTTATTTACTCATTAATATAGTAATTATGTACGAGGCGATGCACAATGCACAGTGTCGATACAAATATAACGTTTTTATTCTTTAAATTGACATCTGCAGCACATTTTTATATACTATATAGTAAGTAGAAAAATAAATATATATTCTATCAGTACTTACTACTCGTAGAAGGTATGTAATGGACTAAGTATAGATGTTTGAAGTAAACTTACCATCATGTTTTAATTTAAAGGAACCCTAACAAAGTTTTTTAGCGAGAGGAAGGAAGTTTCTTTTCTCTTCGCCGACGATGACTTGCCAATATTTTGCTTGCTGTAAAAAACACTACAGTGTAAATTGGTAAAAAGCCTCCTCCGATCTCGGCGGCGCGGCGGCGCGGCGGCGCGGCGGCGCGGCGGCGCGGCGGCGCGGCGGCGCGGCGGCGGGGCGGCGGGGCGGCGGGGCGGCAGGGCGGCGGGGCGGCGGGGCGGCGCGGCGGCGGGGCGGCGGGGCGGCGCGGCGGCGGGGCGGCGGGGCGGCGGGGTGGCGGGGTGGCGGGGCGGCGCGGCGGCGCGGCGCGGGCGCTGCAGCGTGACTCGACTCACACTCGGGAGGTTTCATAAAAAGTGTGCATCTAACGAGTCCCACTTGATGGATTCATTTACAAGTGACAGGTTTATTTCGAATCACTTCTATTGCTTCATTGTGCATGAACTAATGCTATGTATTAGAACATCATGCTGCACGTATATTAATACATTATTTTATACATAAAGCTTGATTTCCATACTTGATCTGGCGTTGTAGGATTTAGTTGGTATTTACATATGGCGTAGTTATATTTGTTTGTTTTCTTACAACAGTGCTATAGAATTCTTTTAAAATAATCTTGTAAAATTCAGCGAAGTATTTCTCAGCAAGAATATACAAGTAGTTTCGTGTCGACTACCAGCAGCCTGTCGCAGCCTCCGTCATCCATATTTTATTTAACTTGGGTAAGTTTTTTTTCAGGGCAAGTGCCTTTATTAATATTAACTAAATGACTAACTACGACAGCAAAAAATTATAGCAGAAAGATTACCTATAGACCATTTAAGATCTACAGATAATCCAAATGCTTCAACCCACTACCAGAAGGCAGCGTGTGCGGCATGCTAGCCGCATTACCACGCGAATGGCAATGCTTATATCCTATTGAATTAATTATATATTTGAAAACAAAGTATTGATTTTTTTACTATTACTTATGACTTTTCAATATCAGCTTTAAAAATTTAATCAACCAACATAATAATTTATTCGTAAAAAATGTTAAGGAAATATTATAACTAACGCTTGAGGGCTTCCAATGACGAGGTGAAAAATGTGCGGTAGCAAAGAAATATTTGAAGTATCCTTCATACTGAAGTGTTTGTTCAACAAACGTCGGGGCGGTGCAGTCGGCACTTGGCACTGCCGTCTCACCCTCACCTCAAACTATCTGGAGTTTAACATTCAACAAAATCATATTTTATATAAAAATTCAAAATATATTTACAACAAATCCATTTTTTATCCTACACAGCTAGGCATTTGACCACAAGTTTGCACGACCACTAAAGTCAGCGATACTGTAGCCCTAGATGGAGAGAGTCCTTGAGAGCCAGTGTATTGGCTCTCAAGCAAGGCTGACGGAACACACCATAATTAAGCTAGCATAGTTGATATCTTTTTTATGATTTCTTGCCTAAAATTGTAGATATGTATGTGTTGTAGTTATACTCTTCATAAGCCTCACGTCCATTAAAAGTTTCTAGCGTCAGCCACGTAATACGAGTATACCATATTTTAGTTCTTGTTCCTTTTTTATTATAAAAAAATCTTTATACAAAAAGTGTATAATTAGAATGTGCATCATTACAAAAGAATATAAATAACGAATATCCGCTTTGATATCAGTTTTATAACAATGTGACCGTTCAAATTGGTCTGTTTCACACAAAATCGGAATCCTTTCATTGCAGTGTTCAGTAATTCGCTCACAACCGTCTCGTGACGACAGGATATCAGAAACCACAACCGAACTATTGTACTAGACAATAGACCATTTTACCGCTTCACATTTAGCACTATTCAAAATGTATCAATATCAAAACGTTATTTAAACTAAAACCATCTTTATTCACATACAGTTAAGGCTTTTATTACTTCAGCTTAGAATATTTTTGCCGAAAAAACTTTATTTCCCGCTGCGTGAAAGAGTATTGATATCAAAAATGTTATTGTTTCATGTATAGTTCTAAGGTGGCCATTGTGGTTTTAATATTGGATATTTAGTCGGTTTTCTGTTTGATGTGCGTTTATAATAAATTGTTAATTGTGAGAATTATGTTTTTATCTTCCGGTTAAAATAAAACAATTAAATTTAATTCACGAAAGAATAAACTAGTTTGCCTGTTCTTGATTCTTCACATTCTATCATGAACTTAACTACCAAAATATAAAGTCCACATAAAATATGCAAATGACGTCATTAACTATCTAAACAAATTCTGACTATTTTATTAATTTGCTCATCATCAAAACTGAAACAATGGCTCTATCTAATAAAATGTTTCACCAAAAAAATCAATTTATTTTTAAAGATTAATATTTTGGGTGTATAAAAAGGTTGATCAAGTCAAGGAGTATTAAAGGAAGGCGCGCGCCGGGGGGTGCACTTTACCAGATTTAACACCATAAAACGTTCAGTTTGCATACATTCCCATCATATAATAAAAGATTATGATGTCATGGGAACCTCTCTGTGAGGTCTAGTCAGCATTAATAAGCTTTTTTGGCCTCGCAGATATTTATGATATGAAAGGTAACATTATGTACAAATTAGATGCGTTTGTGATTTGCTTTAAATATACTGCTGAACAGACAACTATAAGTATGTTTTAATATGTAAACGTTGTTTTGTTACTATTATTTACATATTTAAAAGGACGCTGATCCAAAAAAATATATGGAAAATGACGTCTTTTAATTTTTGGCAATCGCACGAATAAAAAATTTGGCAGTCCCGAAACACTGATTCGCTAATTCGGTCAATAATTGCAAAGTTTAAAAAATTATATTGATGGTAGTATTTATTTATCTATACATATTATATATAAGGGCTACAAATTTATTATTAATCCGAAACGGAAGTCAAAGTCACCGGAAACGCGTTCATAAACAACGAGCGGCCAATCACAACAAATTCGAAATTAAAGTGTAACCTCTCAAACAAACTGACAACAAAGGAGCTAATCAACCCACTTCCAAACATATGTTTACATCCTAGAAGGGTTAACAATTACATAAATTAATACATCCTCCAAAATACCTAAAGAACTATAAGAAAGTTTTATATTGTTATTGTATGCGTAAAATCACTTCCTCTATCATTTACGTGTTTTTTCCCGCCATATGCCGCCATTTTTTCTTTCAAGATGGCCGCCCCACATGTCGCGAGAGCAGCACGTGTTCAGAGCTCCAGTTTTGAGTGTTTAAATTAGTGTGTACTTTGAGAAAATGTGTGAAATAATTAAATAAATTGACGTCGCGGTTTTTCTGATAATCTACACGAGCTGAAGCAGCTGTTAGCGAGTCATTTTCCAGTAACATCACTCAATTACGCACAAGATGTCGCTATGTTTCTAGATATTGATTTGTCAATGAAGTTGTTTTAATATGCACTAGAGGGCGTCACTTAAAAAAAATTATTACTCAAGTAAAAGTAAATTTATTTCAGTAATAAAAGAACAGTAATGAAGACAAATCTCTTGACTAACATCGTCTTGAACACGGAAAAAGAGGACAAAACATTCTTGTTTATCTTCTTATAGGCCATAGGGACACACACCGAACAATTAATTAATCCTATTTGTCTCCTAACGAACGTAACGAGACACAAACATGGAAGACAGCTCGATATGTCTCCTCTCTTTGCCAATAGTAATAAGACGTACAGGAAAATTAATAGTTTACGGGAACAGATTGAGGAGAAATAGTGAAATATAATTCGATCTAAAGTCCACAAAATATCCTTTAAAGTAATTTATGCATAATTAGGTAGGTGGTTTAAAGACCTATGGTTGCTTATTGTAAAAACGTGACTTTTGTTTATTGGTCAATTATTGTGGAATTTCGAAGGCATTTCTCGTATTTCTTAATGTACTTAAACGTCGTTTTAGGCGTCTTCCTAATAATTTCATTTGGCAAAGACAGCGGTGGAGAGACTGGAGAGGTGAGCCTCGGGGAGACACTTGCCTCACTAATAACAACACGTGCTGGTGATGAGGTCCCTACAGCGAATTACTGTCGTTATCGCTCATTTTGTCCTATAATTACATATTTTGATTTATATTAATTCTGCTCTAATTTTGACATAAAAACAAAATGACTAACTACAACACCAAAAATATATATCAGAAAGATTACCGATAGAACATATTTTAAGATCTACAGATAATCCAAATGCTCCAACCCACCACCAGAGGGAAGCGTGCTTGCTAACCGCATTATAACGCTGAATGGCAATGCTTATACGTCGATAATGCTTCGATTAATTAGATGGTGTAACTTTTTGGTATTGTAACTCCCGACGCATAACACATAACGACGGAGAGCTGTAAGTTTGTAGACGTGTCTCTGTAGCATTGTAACTATCGTAGTATCGATGAACCGATTTCGTTTTATTTTTGTTTGTTTTTTTGATAATTGATAAAAATCAATCCAAGATGGCTGCCAATAAATGACAGCTTAGGTACAAAATTTATTGTTTTGAATTTAAAATTTTTAAATTTTCTTTTTTATTTTTGTTAAAGTTATTTAATTTTTTTTAAATAATAAAGTTTGTTTATTTTACCGATGAAACACGATTTATCGTAAATTTATAATGAACGAGGGAAAGTTCTTTGATTACTTGTTTAGTGTAGCATAAGACTCGTAGTTTTTGAATTATCAAATTTGCTCATCTCTTAATTAGTAAATTTTGTATGTTAGAATCATCTTAAAAGCCTGATTGATAAAAGGCAGTCATTTTTTCTTTTAATTTTAGTGTGCAGTTTTATGATTCACATTTCATTACTGTTATACTCGTACATCAACTCAGGTATTGTATAATGTTTAAAATGAAATAAAAAAGCCATATATTTCCGCTGCAGTTACATACGAGTATCAATATCAACAGCCACTCGTTATTATATTTCAACGTACGAACGAGTATAAAGTTCATAAATATTTACATTTACTATTACAATTATTATACTTATTTATATTGAATTTACATCACTTCGTATTTAAGAATTACATTAAAATATATCATACTAAAATGTACGTCGTAGTCAATTCAATATAATTTCGTACGATTTTGTATATTTATTCTTCAGCTTAATAAATTGTTTTGTCATTCTGTAGCAGTCGCCTCTTTGGCGTATGCCTCCCACAATACTCTCCATGTTTGTCTGTCTCTGGCTAGTCTCATACCGCATTTTTGCTTAAATATGTCTTGCCAGCGTCTTTTTTGTCGTCCTCTGCCTTTTCTAGGTACACATTCTATTGATTTTTTAGTCCATTTAACATTATACAAATATGTCCTGCCCAGTTCCATTTTAAAAGTCGTACTGTTATAACTATGTCCCTGATTCGTGTTCGCTTTCTTATAGTTTTGTTGTTAACTTGATCACTCGACTTTAGACCTAACAAACTTCTTTCCATTTTTCTTTGGCATACTGCCAGTTTTTGTTCTTCTTCTGTCTAAGAGCCCAAGTTTGACATCCAACATCGTACATTTTGCTTTTAATCTTAATATCAACATCCTTGTTTTTCATAATTTGTTTCAATCTCCAATACTTCTTCGACGCGATTCCGACTCTTCTGTTAATTTATTTTTCAGTATGATCTTCGAATGATATTAATTGTCCAAGATATGTGTAATCTTGTATGTAGTCTGTCTTAGCATATTCTACTCTGACCTCTATTTCGTTTTTCCTGCGTTAAGTGACAATCCAACTTTTTTGCTTTTAGTTGCAAGATTTTCTAGCATAATTTCAAGCTTCTGGGCTGTTTCTGCTAATACCACAATATCGTCCGCAAATCTTAAACGACTGATTTATTCACAACTATCCCTTCTTCTTGCCAGTTCATTTTCTGATAGATTGTTTCTAGGACTGCACAGAAAATTTTCGGTGATAATAATTACGTTAATTTTATTATTTTCAACGCTAAGGTGTATTTGAAACAAGAGTCACAAGAACGCTTTATATGAACTCCATTCTGGGAATACTACAGGTTGTAAAAATTACCAAAAATATGTGTTAAAAATTAAATAATACCCGTCTACTGATGCAATCATAATGTTGAACGAGTTCGTGCGACGACGGACGACGCGTGGCGTAACTGCAAAATTGTATTTTTGCACCTAATTATGACTTATTTTAACACCAGTTTTTTTAAACGAAAATCGTTTTAATATGTACCGTCATGGAGGTCGTCGAGTGGACAGATTTCTGACGCGTTGCGTATGATTAGTGTCTCGGGATTCGAACCCGGGGAGGTGAGAGCCGGTGTCGGAGCACGCGACTTCCGCACTCCACTGTATACTCGTAGTAATGACAGTTGTTATGCGCGTGTAAACGCACTCTACATGGTTGGAAATCATTTTGTGATGATTGCAGGACTACCTGCGGGTTGGATAACGAGGTTTAACACGAACTACTCAGAAGTAACCGACAGCGAGGTGTGATGAAGATACATATTAGTCTACTTGTTTGTTATTACTCGTACTTAGTCGGGTAAATACGCAAAAAGAATCTGAACTACTCGTACCAGTGAAGGAAAACATAGTGAGGAAACCACAGTATTGGTGGGAAAACGTTTTCTAACGCTCGTCTGGCTAGTTTCCACTCTTGTTGATAAAATCTGTTGCCAAGCACCTGACGGTGTACGAAGTAGACTCCATCTAGCTTCCTTGTGGTGATATATACCCAGCTGTCTTGAATAACAAAACTACCTCCCTCGTCACTCAAGACGGCTGGGTATTGATCACTGATACTCGTATTTATTTCAACTTATCTTAAGAATACGTCAAGTAAAAATGTGACGTAATGACAATATCATGTAGGTACGAGTAGGTACTTCATTGTAAAACAAAAGTGTGTCGGATGAAGGCAGAGAGTTGTGTGTGATATCGTAGCGCTTGCTGACAAACGTACCGCCACCGACACAATGGACTCTACTACTCGTACCTACTGCCTCTACCTACTCGTATATACTGTCTACTGCCTCGTGCCTCGTGCCGACAATAAAACGAACGCAGTGTTTGTACACCCCCCAGCTCCACCACCACCCTCGGAGCTCGTAAGGCGAAGCATCGCAATCATGTAAGTTATTAACATACTAGTTATTTTTAAAAACAAGTTACTAGATATTAACTACTGTTCGACAGACGGCGACACAAAACTAAACAACCTCCTTCCTCTTCTTTGGACGTCAGTAAAAAATAAGATATCTTTATTAATTGTAATCGTATGTCTTATGTTACTCGTATCGGGTGTCTGGATTTGGATCAATATAAAAATATTTTTTGTTTGAAAGGACATTTCAAGAAGTATTTACGTTTAATGAATGTTTTTATAAAGTTCTTTATGTGACAACAGTAAGTAATTGTTTTTCTCATGCTAATAGTATATTATTTTTAAAAAACGCATGCAAATTCAAATTTATAAATATTATTTAATATATTAATATTTCAATTTCTTGATACCCTTAATGATTTTACCTCACATTTTGATGAGAATTTAGACCGTCCTCTCCTTAACGCATGTGTTTATATTTTCAGCAGATGAGGAGCGCGGTCCGCGGCTGTCGCCCGCACCCGCCCGCGCTGTGCGACACGAGTTATAAACATTTCTATTTAGTCGATTTTTTTCTATCACTTGGTATATCTATCTCTTATTTTATATCATTCATTTACGTGCATGGTTTCCTGGAAGAGATCGCTTTAAGCGATAAGGCCGCCATTAAAAAACCTAGTAAATATTTGTAAGATTTTATTTGTTAGAATAATTTTTTGTTAAACTGGTTTTGTTATAAAGAGTTGTCTTATATTTGTACTTTATTTTTTAGATATAAGGTAAATTAAATTGTGATTGTGATATTCAGAAATTATCGAGGAAAGCTTAGTATAAATAACTAAAGCTAGCTTATACCAACAGCTTAAATAATGAATTGTAAACATTGTTTTAGACTTGGATAATTCGTTTGGTGCATGCCATCCAGTGAAACTGTCACCCAGCGATGCACTACAAATAGAGCTAGTTATGACATGTGTAGTAAGTACCTACATAATGCCATCATTGAATTGCTTTTCAATTGCTTTAGAATGAACGTTATAAAGACAAGCGTGTGAACAAGTGCAAGTCAGTTTTGAATTTAAACTTTTAAACTATCTGAGGTGTATGAGTCATGTTACATTTGTAGAATCATGCATTCATATCGAAGTAGGTACGAGTACACAAGACAATCAGTGTCAAAGTTTAGAATACTATTCTGTAATATAGCCTGTGGACAGTCATGGTTATTCAAAGGTCCTTTGAGTACCTGACATAAAAAACCTCATTATTGCAAACCTATTGTTTGGTCAAAATGTTGAGAACACGTGAGATGTGAGAGTTTTGTTCTCGCAATATTTGCCGCGGTGCGGTGTTTGTCTGTCTGATTGGTTCGCGCGCGAGTCAACTCGTTGTTGACATCAGGTTATAAACATTTCAATACGTTATTAAGTATTTAGTGACATTGCATTGTAAATTAGCATACATATTATTTTGTTTATTTTATTAACCTACCTAATTATTCATTAGTAGTTCTGCGAACAGTTTAGAGTTCCATTATATCTATACATCAGAAAACTGAGTTTTTTTTCGGAGTTAATCATCTTAGAGAACCTTCCTGATTTTTGTAAATGAGCATTAAAAAAGCCAATGTACATAGTTTCACTTGTAGCTTTAAGTTGTACTATTATATATTATTATTATAAAAAAAAAATAAGAAATCGTAAAATCCAAATGTCCTACTCGTACCAACTTACGTGATAATTAGTTGCTAGGAGCATCCAGCCAGACTTATTAGCAGAGACGCTTTGCTCGCTGTGTGAGAAGGTGCAGTGGTGCAGTGGTGCAGTGGAATACTTATATTGCTAAATGCCACATTGTGAAACACTTTGCTAATTTCGCTACTTAACGCTAATTAATTATAGTCCGGGTCTTTTCAATTCGCATCGCCACTCAACATCAAACAAGTTGTGGTCAAATAGACACTCTCAGTCAACAATACGAGGAAGGTAGTAAAAGCTCAACAATCTTTTCAAATCGCGTGTGAACGCTTTCTTCTAGGCAATCGTGCCACATCCTAGGCCACATCGTCGCTTCAAATCAGGCGAGTTGCAGTCAATCTCAAGCAACATATCTTCCCACTGTTGGACTCGGGTCTCCCGTATAAGTGTTGTGTAGCCCATATTGTTCACCACTCTGGCCAAATTGCAGGTTAGGGACTTCACTTATTTTCAAAAGCGATTAATCTTCTCTGACTTCTGTGACAAGCAGATTGATAGGTACCACTAGTTAACGAGGCTACCAAGAACTTAAGCAAACTAATAATTTATATAAAAAAATGTTTATTTATATTTTAAGAGCATGCTTTAACCAATGATTCTTTCTTTTGATTTCATTACAGTCATTTCACGTTTTGTTTGCCAACATGATATGTTGACCCACGGTCAAGTCATGCCTCTGTCACATAGTAGGTAACACTAACATAATTATCCCAAATGTTTTATTAGTTGAGTGGAGGAGTGGTAGTTGCTCAGTGGTCGCGTGTGTGCGTGACGTCATCACGTGCGCGTGCGCAGTTAATTAAAACATGGATGATGCTCGTTGTACGCACGGGAGGGGAGGAGGGGCGGAGGGGCGGAGGTGCCCGGGTCGAGTGAAACTACATCTATATATTAATAACTGTTATACTGTCCCTCTTTTATGTTCGTGGCTAATTTTGTTCATACTGCAGGGTGTCACTCTGAACTCGTCAATATAATTTGTTTACATCATCATCACCCGCAGCCATCTTCATACAATTGTTGGGTATAAACCTCTCTTTTTTATCCTACTCAGTTAGGCATTTGACCACAAGTTTGCACGGCCACGGATGTCAGCGATACTGTAGCCCTAGATGGAGCATGCCTAGACTGGAATACATTGGCTCTCAAGAAAGGCTGCCAGAACACACCGTTAGGTGCATGGCGACAGATTTTACAACTTGAGGATGGTAGCTAGCCAGGCGAGCGAAAGGAAACGCCTTACCACCATGCTAATAAGGTTTCCTCACTATGTTTTCATTCACCGGTAGCTCAAGCTCTTTTTGCATGTTCCGTGGGATCGAACCTCGCACCCAATTTTGCAATTTTGCACCGCAATTGACCTCACTAACCACTCGACCATCATCGCTACAAAACCTTTTTTTATTTCATACCATCTCTCTATGTACTGTGCAATCTTGTCCAGGTTGAACCTCATCTTGCTGGTGGTGGAACGATGTTTCCCTTCCCTGGGGTGGATTCACATTTACTTCATTTCAAAACTAAATCACTGACTAAAATTATTGTTGTGTGTGACGTAAAGCTATGGACAGTGAGCAGTTGCCTTAAAGAAACCGATTAGCTCGCAAATTGAAAAGAACCTATAGCTATTCGGATCCAGGCTAGGTTCCATAATCAAGCAGTTCGCGAGTTTTTTCCCTTGTTTCTCTGTCTGTGTATTTATTGCTAAACTAGTATTTCTGCCAACATTTATGTGTCATATTGAGGGATTACTTATAAACCTTTAGTGTCTTGTTTATGTGCACAAGTGTGGGCAAGCGGTATAAAGATGGAATAACGTGGTTTCCGTGTTCGCTGGAAATCTCCATAGAAACCCTGGTGAAGTCTCCATCACTTTACGAGGAACGAAACAACATAATATTATTTACAAACAGGCAAGGTGGGTTGGCCTCAAAGACCTGCTCTATAGTGTAGCGCTAGGTTGCTCGTTACCGGTAATATAGGCTTTACGTATGTACTCGTATGTGTGTGAACTCTGTCTCTATGTAGAGTATCTCTTGTACAAACTAACACGTGTGTATTGATAACAAGCCGAAACAGTAGATTGTACACAGTTGGTACATTCAATTTATTACACAGAACAACAACGTGATTTCATAATGCAAACACTTTTTGTTGGTAGTAGGTAGTATAAAGTAACATTAACCCAAAAATCAATAAGAACTCGTCATCGTCATTGGTCGCGGCGAGGGATAGAGGGGAGGGGAGTAAAGGCGTGTCCACATTAGTACCGGCTCATTGCTCACTAGTGTGGTGTGGACGGAGCCTTATGGGGTGCAATACTATTGAATTGGATATAAATTACCTGGCACGTGTACCTACTGCTCGCTACGATTGACTTCATCGACTTCTGAGGGTTGAATTATAGTCTTAGTATTTGTGCACCCTATGTTATTTGTATTTAATTTCGTAGGGGTTGCTTTTAGGAGTAGCAGTTTAGAAGGGCCTGCGATATCTGGTGTGTCGCGTTTTACATTAAGGGTAAAGCACAGTGCAGCATGGCTTATGACGTTGTAATGTAGGAAACATTATCAGCAATGACCCACCTACGCACGATGCTGTCGCAAGTCAGACTACGTCACTACGAGTGTATACGTCACTCATGTTTGACTTTCAAAGGAAAATGGCATAAAAAAAATATATCAAGAACATTGTAGCATTGTACAATAATGAGATAACACTGGATCTACATCAATGGTGCACAATACGACGAACAAAAATGGCCGATGTGACATCCTACGCAACGCAATGCGCTGTGCTGCTGCTTTTAGCTGTCATATGACTTTAACCTTTTTATTTCTGAAAGCTAAATTTGTTTGACAATACGGAGAGTCTCGCGTACCTAATTGTTGTTCCAACTATAGTTTCGTTCTAACCAACTATAGCTCTTTCATTTGATATCTTCATTGAGGGATTTTTAATAAATATATGTAGTCCACCATTTTGTTTCGGCGGCCATACAGGACCGATTTTAACCAAATATAGTAGACAGCGTAGGTATACTCGTAGGTACTGGGGTGCACTCGCAAGCTGCAGCGCCCCCCCCCCCCCCTCGGCTCTAGAAGGCACTGGTCCGCGGTATCATCACGTACATTACACTATCGCTCCTACAATCAACGCTCGCCACATACCAAATGCAAATTCGAAAACAATTCCAAATTCAAAAACACAACGGAATTCTTCACCCTGAATTAGTTGTAAGTAATTAACTTCTTATCAGCGCGTGCGCATGTTTAATATACGACCCCTAAATGTAACCCTCGTATTCAAATTAACAGAACATCATTGTGTCGAACGTATTGCAGTACAATTATTCTGTTATAAAAAAGCTTTTATTCGTAAGTACACATTCGAATTTTAACCTTACGACTCAAAAGATAGAGTCTTTTTAATAAGGAAGAATATTAGTAAGAATTCGTTGTAAAAGTGATGTAAGTGAAATATAAGAAAAAAGGTGGCACGCGCCCTCCGCGCCCTCTGTCGTACGCGCCACTTGCTGTAGGGATGCGCCGGACGAGGGCGGGTAGGGATGGGGTTGTAACGTTCATTATGTCGATAATAACATTCGTTATTAATACTATTAAGCTAAATATTTCGATGACTTAAACAAGACAAACAATTGAACAAGATTTGTATTAGAACTAATGTGTCTATGAAGAAATGAGTGACATATTTAACAGCCATTTTTAATGTAAGTCACCTGAAATATTTATGAAATCTTTCTTGAGGGTAGAAAGATTTGTTTAACTTTCGCTTAAGAGATCATTACATCATAAGCACAAGACAACATAATTTTTACTTAAAAATACTTTTCAACATAGACCATTTAAAAGTTCATTAAGTAGCGTTTACGCTTATTACTACTTATTTGACACTTTGTACTTTGCCATAGTCTAGGAAATTATTTTGACACGATTCTTTGAACAAAGTCGTCGTTGCTCGTCTACACGAAGAACCGCCAAAAAATAGGCGGCAGCAGCAATTTCTTTTGAAAATCCATTATTGTCGAGTTTTGTTTCCAAAGAGTCTCGCCCAAAAAGGTTTTATTCAGAACTAGTTGACCATAGATCGTTTCATTGAAACAAAAAAGAGTGGGGAAGGCACTAAACATTGGCATTTTAGTGACTGTCCTGTTAACAATTGTCATTAAATTCAGTCTGGTCTATGATGACTGTATTGCTGGCGGCGATTATGATGGCCGAGAGCGTTGCGCTGCTCCAGGTGATCACAGCTACAGGCCATCACAGCTCGGTCAGTATGAGTTGCAATGACCAAGCTTGAAGGCCGAGAGCGTCGCTAGGCTAAGCTCTGATACTCGCAATGCTTGATCAAAGCACTATGCAAACGTTGGTCCGTAATGACTGTACCCCTGGCTACACTATGACGGCTTCGAGCTCAGCTTAGCGATGCTCTCGGCCTTCAAACTAAGTCAGTACTTATTGCAGTTCTTGCTGATCGAGCTATGATGGCCAGGAGCTGCGCAGCGCAACGTTCTCAGCCATCATATTTGCCGCCAGCAATGTAGTCATTATACGAGTAGACCGTCTCAGTAATGTACTATTATTTTATCTACCTATAAATCTTACTTACGATACTAAATAATTTCTAGTAAACAGATACCGAGTCTCTGCACTTTTCTTCTCAAATTAACAGACCTTCATTAATAAGTGACAAATAAAGTTATCGTGTATCGACGTGGTGTATGCCCTTCCCTAGCAGGTGTCGGTAGACGCAGGTGATGTTCCGGCGCGCGCGTCGCTTATCGTCCGCGCCGTAACCCGGGCACCTGGGCACGGCTCGGCTCGACTCGCCCCGCGCCCGCGCCTAGATCCACTGATTACGATTTGCTCCTGCTATCTTTGCGCTGGACTACTTACCCTTTGTCACAGAACAAATAATAGTACCTTTGCGGCGAGTATGATCTGCATGTTTACGTTACTCGGTGAAAGTTGACACAATCTTTTTTTGTGCTGCGTATTTACCGTCAGTGTCCTTCCCCGGTACAATTACAATGTAGTCTAAAGTTATTAAGTAATTTAAATTTAGCTTAAATTTTATGTCTATTGTGATGGAAATAAAAGCGGTGCAGTGGTTGTATCACATAATGTTATAAGCGAATGAAGTGGAACAAGTTACATTAATCTTGGTTTCTTTTGGACAGAGTACAACGGGCAAACTGTATAACTATCACTTGTTTCACTTGCTTCATCTCTTACGTTGTGCGATACCATCATCGGTCGAACATTCATGTCCTATACTTACATCGAGAAAGGTTCTGTATTGCTATAATGGTAATTGGAAACAAGTATCTCAATATTTAAGTGGTACGAGTTCGAAGCTCTGTATTATACCGGTTACCGTAATGGCAGTATTCGACAAGCATCACAATGGTAACCCCCGCTCCCCCTGCCCCCCCTGCCTCCCCCACTCCACCACCGACCACTTGTCAGTCACAATAGACATAATGCGCGTAGCATCCTTAATGCGCACGTTAACTCTTAATACCAGTGCTTTAGCACTAAATTACTGCTGTTGGGAGAGTACTCCCAACTGAACACGAAATCTGGCCCCGGCTGTCACGAGGTTAAAGACATAGTGTCATCTGTCGCTAATCTCGTAAATCCAAAATCACAAATTCCATCTGTCTCTAAAATGTCATTGAGAATTTGACTCGAACAGAGAGTAAGTACTATCGCACTCACTATCGTGGCATGAACATGTTGATTTCAAAAGAATGATGTGGTAGAAGAAATCAAACAAAGATTAGGCGAATGTAAAAGTTTAACTTCTAAGGCCAAGGACGAGGTACTATGTTGGTCTGTATGTATTTTTTATGCATGTTCATCGACATTTTCAATCTCATATCATCATTATCAACCTTTACCTACTCACTTCTGAGTATAGGTTTCCTCTTGCGCGCGCCATGCTTTCCGATGCTGTGCTAATGTCGTTCACCTATCGATCTTACCACCCTTGTCACATTCGCCCAGCGTGGTCTGCCTGTTAGTCTATTTTCGTTTCATGGCCACCATTCTGTGACTGCTTTGGTCCACCTGCTGTCATCTCTTCTGACTAAGCATCCTGCCACTTAAGTCTCGTTATTTGTCAAACGACATCTTCCACCTTTGTTTGTCGTTTAATTTCGATGTATACTTGGGTCTTATGTGTGACCTCTTCTGTAAGGGTCCAGATTTTGACATCATACGTCAGCATCTCAACCTAATGAAACTAAAATAACTATTTTAAAAGGGGATCTCCTATTATCATCAAGTCAGGATCTGATGATGGAATCTTAAAAATCAATAAAATAAAATAAATGTTGTCCCACTTCCCGGTTTCCGAATGAACTGTCTTTAATTGAAAGATTTAATGTCTCGTTTTGCACTAAATAAGGTAAATTAAATTATTAAAATAAAAATCACTGCAAAACTAAATTTAATTTTTTTTTCTACCTATATTATATCTAAAAGATATTTGAAGTCATTCGGAGATAAACTCTGGGGGGCATGTGGGTATACACCCCGGTATGCCTACTTCAGTACTCGCTGTGGTTTACTTTTAGTCATTTCTGTTTTGCTAATTGATTATGTTGAACCAGAATGAAACTCGTTGTATTGTTAAACGTCATTATTAGATTTCGTTTTGAAGAAATTTCGTGGCTTTTGTAGTTACAGTTGTTGTTATGAACATTTGAATGAACCTTTTTGTTCTGTGTTTTATTTAAAACAAATTAATCTAATAAAAAGAACCAGTATATAAAGGGTGGGTAATTTCTATTGGTTTTCTAGAGTTTAGTTTCTTTGTAAATTAATTACGCATAATATATATTTATCCAACTTTGCTGATTTATGTATCAACAGAAGATCTACACAAGTGGTTAGAAGCGAGTTTGAAAAAACCCGACTGCCGAATTGTTAATCCTTAATTTACATATTTTTTACATCTCTCATATTCGGTAAGTAGGTCCTTATTACCCCCAAATGGGGCTTGTAGGTGACCAATTAGCGATCCAGGGTAATAATGTAGCTAGAAAAGCCCTAGGGCGGTAAGTAATTAAAAAAAAACTTCACTCTTTCAAAAAGTTCGCGTACATCTAACCATCATACTGGCAATAGACATCATGCATTTAGCCCAATGGCAAAAGAGTTCGCTTCGCTATTCAGCCTTGTCTTCGTATGAGTATAATACTTATCAATTTTAAATATCGAACGGCGAAGCTCAATTTCGTTCTTGAAAAAACAATTAAAAAAAGATTGTTTGTTTTTGTGTTTTTTTTATAAAAACGTGCTAATTAGGAAAAAAGCATGAGTTCTGCAAGTGATGAAGATATAAAAAATATACATAGATCGAGTGTATGTACTCGAAAAACTTATCTCTCCTTCTTTCGCAGTTGGATAAAGAGTATGTATAAAAATTGATGGTTGATGAAAGTAAATTTGTGTTCACTCGATCACTTTCATAAAAATTAAGTATAAATATTTAGTGAAGAAATAAAGTGTGGCAACTAGAGTACGATGAACCTTGCTCGGTGAAGGGTCTTGAAGGATTTCTCATTCATAAACTGAATGGAATGATATTTATAAGAAAAAATCACGACAGGCAGGATTCAAACCTGCTGCATCTTGTGGGTAATATGCCCAGATGCCTTTACTAATTAGGCCACTGTCCAAAATCTGTTAGTTGAATGAAGTCAGACATGAAGTATAAAATTATTGAGGTCCACACAGATTAGAACTAAATATAATTGACTAATGTTTTGCAAACGTCAATTTGAACTTGAGTTAGCATTATGTGCTTATATGATACTCTAAATATTTGATAGCGTTTTTATATCAAACGAATAATAATCATTAATTTTCCCCTCGATCATATAATTATAGCAACGAGTTATAAACTAGCAGACTGCCACGTAATAAGCCATTACTTACGAGTAATGGCTTATTACGTAGGTAACTAGGTAACTTTACAACTAAAACATGATTATGTAGTGGCAGTAATAGGAGTAGCAGCAGCACGTATACTCGCACCGATCTCAATATATACAAAAACATATTAAACACATTACTCGTTCAAATTTTACATTGTTTTTGTGTGTTTCTATTGTTATGTTTCTGTATTTTTTTGAATATGATATACATTTCCTTTACTAAATGTAATAAAATTATTAATATATATATATAATTTTAATAAATAAATATGTTACTACATATTTCATTAAATCCAGTCTTTATATCTTGAAACATTGATAATGATATTGTAGGAATTGTCAAAGTTTACTTCCCTTTTAAATTGTTAATGCGGTAATGTAAATACAATTTGTTTCGTGACGTCACTGAATCCGGCCATCAAGTGTAACAAACTCTAGATATAGGTATATTATTATGAATACAATATAATAATGCATGAAGGCTTATCGCTCTATGAAGTTCTTTACAAATGTGTAATTCCCCTATAATGTTGTGTCTGGAAGCGACTGCGATAATTCGAGAAAAGGAAGACCACCCAAATCTGTAACATTAAATTATAATGGAGATCAAAACCTAAATTAATGATATTAAGTTAATTCACTTACTGAATACAAAGAGCCGCGCGTGCTTGAGACTCTTATAGTCAATGAGGTGCATACACGAATACTTAGGGTACTGTTATATTTCAGTTTTCGCGATTAAACATATCGCATTTGCGTTAATGCAATAGGAAACTGTCATACCGTCATTTTGCAATGGGAAAGCAGTTCGGTTTGACCATTCGTCGGGTCGAGTGTCTTTTTGTAATGTTTATCTAAAGTCATTCCTGACCCGCGCCGTTATAGTACGATTTACACATAAAGCAATAGAAAAAAACTAACATGTTAATAATAATTCACTTGTAGCTTTCTTTTGTTAAGTAGGTATTAAATTAAATTGAAAACCACACAGTGATTATTTACATATTTTAATTTAGGGAGCTTGATGGTAATCTTTGTATGGTTTGTTTTGTTTGTTTGTCTTTGAGAAAACTTAAAATAATTGTTTTGTTGTTATTTTCGTTTTGTTGATCTTTGACTTTTTACTCGTAGCATAGTTTATGACACTGACAGAAGTAACTCTGCGGATTATGACGTGCGTGACGTCGCGGTTCCAACGGAAGATCAACGCTGGCTTCAGCCGGCTCTGTGTTGAGATGGGACCAGTTTGTGACAGAAAGCACTTCGTAATGTATACATGTTACATATTTTGTTAAGGTTGTGTTTTCTGTGGCAAATAAATATATTTCTATTTCTAATACGGGTTTTCACGTGCATGTAATTGTTGGAAAGGTCCTACTATAGTTAGTGTGAGACATACCATCGTTGAGGACACTAACGATTCGTTTCATCCGACGAAAGTCACCGAGTGGGAACGAAACTATAGTTTGAGCATACGAAAAATCCGGTAGGTACAGAAAAAGTGTATTGTTAATCATTTGTCAGTTAGCAAGCTCATGGACGATGATAGGTCAAATGTCAACGTCAACAATATTTCAATGGGCAATTATCTGACCCCGAGCGCGGGCAGCTCTCCGCCTACAATGTCGTGATACCGTTTAGAGTCGGCATCAAATTAGGCAAATGTTCTCCCTCTAGCTCCGCGGGGTCTCAGCTGGACATGCTAACTGCTCACCGACGTCTCGACTGCTCCTCGTTACCGAGAGACCTGACCAGATGGGATAATATACCTAACTAATGGGAACCATTAGCTGTAAGTGGCTTAGATAGAGTTATAATACAATTTTTATAACAGATTTATGAAGAATAAAATTGTGAAGCGCTTCTTAGATATTGGTACTTGTAGGGACTTTGAAACTACATGAGTTCACTTCAACTATAATACAAAGTTATCATAGTTCACTACTCTAAAATATATTTTTGTTAATTACGAGTGTGATGGTAAAACAT
The DNA here is from genome assembly GCA_947049295.1 of Ligdia adustata. Lineage (NCBI taxonomy): Eukaryota > Metazoa > Arthropoda > Insecta > Lepidoptera > Geometridae > Ligdia > Ligdia adustata. The sequence continues at coordinate 14,945,267 of OX346221.1, forward strand.
GCCAAACACGAGCCTTCGTACAATAATGGTTTTATTTCAGATAACATATGAAATGCAAATGATCAAACTAAGAATCAACATAAATCAAAAAGGTCACATTATAAAATAGGATTTCACGTAAACATTTTACTATTGATTTCGTCGACTTACATATAAAAAAATCATGTAGTTAATTCAGTAGGTACGTAAAGTTCAGTTTATAATAAAGAATTTTTTTATGTGCCTAAAACTTAAAGAACAGTAATTAAAACACTAACTAAACTAAATCTACTAACATTTAAAAAAAATAACGATTAGTCAAAAAGTTCGTTACTTGAGGAAAGATAAGTATATATATAGTTTATAATCAGATTAAAGGAAGCGTAGTGGACAAGCTTGCACCTGTAGGTAGGTAGGTAGGTAGGTAGGTAAGTACGTGTGACCAATTTATATTCGGATTTATTGCACAACAGTGAAGTGCCTTCCATAACTCTTGCGCTGCGATGCTGCACCTTCCACATTATCGACATCGATATATTATTACATTCGTCGTAATGTTTAGTGAATTTGTGTAATGACGTTAGTATCTATTCTCCAATCTGTGTTTATTGATGTAAAGTTGAATAATTCTTGTATAACGCAGATTGTCTTATTAAAACAGTTATTTTGTAAATTCTGAAAGATTTGTAAGAAAGCATATGTGTATTGGCACTGCCTCATGTGAGTTGATTACTAACACAAACCACTAGCAGTGGCGGTTTTTTGTATCGATGGAGGTATAATCCACGCCATGATTATAATCATCACCGACTCGAATGATAATATGTCGACTCGATAATGTACGTTTCCCACAGCGGGCACATCCCTAGTGTGGTAATCAGGGAGGATGTGCTCGGAGGTTTATTTCAGCAGCGTCCGCCGCCAGCACTCGCCACCGGAAGTGACCTGATCGATGGGCGGGACCAGCCACTCGCACTTCCGGATCATAAGAGCCACAGATTTATCTCATTGACTCACATTAATGAGCAATAAATTTCATTCATATTTCATGGAAGATCAAAAATTAACTTAAAGAGTTACTGATGGGTAGTTAATCGAAACGAATTATTTATTAACAACTACCTAATCATATTAATCTACAAAATTATGCATAAAATGTTGTAAATTCTTAACTAAAAATACTGATATTCTGGTAAATATCCCGGCATGTCTCACTCGGCAGGAGTCTCCTTAGTGCATAAATGAGACGCATTCTATGTCACTTTAATTACATTTCATTTGTCAACCGTGGGTATCGATCGATACTTATAAATGTTACAAAATTATGTTAATACTTTTTTTCAAACTGTCATAAATGAATGTAGGATATTATTTATCTGAATCGGCTACTTATTACAATATTATTAGCTTTAAAGAACCCCTTTTTCTCAGTGGGATATCTTTCAACTCTTTACTCAATGAATTTTTAATAGACAGGCAGAAAAAACGTATAGAATTTATATGAATTTTGGTATTAATCGTAAAATTTTGGATTATATGATACATAATCTGGCATAATTATATCTTGATAAAATAAATTGGTGAATAGCTTGTTAACTATGGTACGTATTTACTGACAGTTTTGATTACGTTTGACCGAACGGACACAAACAATTTTTGATAAACTCAAAAGATAAATCAGATACTATACGAGTATTTTTTAATTCAATAACGTGAGAAAACAAGAAAAAACCTCAAATTTATCGAAAACAAAAGTGCAAAACTCAGAATTTATAAATAAAATATGAAAATAAGTTAGTGATAATGATCAACAAAAAACTTTTGCCTGTTTTTACATTACATTGGTAAATTTACGAGCCAACGTTTGTGGAAAGGTCTCGACAAACGCGTCAATAATGATTTATAATAAGATTTTTTTAAACAACTTCGACTATAACATAGTAGGTAGTTTGCTATCGTAATGCTAGTTTCTACAATGTGTATTGCCCTAGTGTATGGTAGGTAAACGCCCTAAAATAAAGTCAGTACTTAATTTAAATAAATCTGAATTTCACTTTCAGGCGTTAGGCCCGACCATCATTATAGTCATCATTAATGAAATTCTGATTCCACAACTTTAAAAGAAAAGATGCATTATATTTATTTATGATTATTATTTTCACAATAAATCAATATAATTTCATGCTATGTAGGTAATGTCAACTCAAGGATATGACACACTTATCTTCTCTATTCTGTTGTCCGCGTAGATAAGTAAGATCTCAGTCGTGTGATCTCCGAAGGCTAGTGAGGAGGCAGGAGGCAGGAGGCAGCAAGTCTCGATATTATTTCCACATAAATCAAATGTCTTTTTTGCCACATTTCACCGACGACAAATATAAAAATGTCAGCCGTCCCCGCAGAATAAAGGATGTCCATATTTAAAAAGCCGTTTGATTCATTTCGAATAAAATATCTTTCGGTTTTCAAATTCGGAATAAATTGTGTGTCACCTGCGCGGGTCTACCGGAAGGAGCGCCTTATAGCTCTGTCTCTCTCGCGCGTATTGTTTCATCTCCCTTCATCGTTTTTATATTTTTATTGTTTGTTTTGTGTCCGATTCGTATCGAGATAATTTTTATGCTTTATTTAAATGCGATAAATTACTGAAAGTAGTTTTTTTTACAGATGTAATCGTAGATAGGAGCGTGGCTATCTGTAGTGTCGCGGCGCACCCGCTGACAGCTGTCAAACGGACACATAGGTATGAACCTTGTGAACCTTCAATATCTTGTTAGTGAGCTACCGTCAGATCTAGACTAGACTGCATTACAGTTGTATACACAGTCTACTTCGAGTAGTGTTATGAGTGAAATCATGTATTCTCGAAAGGGGTACTTTTTATCACAGGTAGGCTTTTGACCACAAGTTCGCACGCCCACGGAAGTCAACAATACTGTAGCGCTAGATAGAGCATGCCTAGTCTGCAATACACTGGCTCTCAAGGAAGGCTTCCGAAACACACCGTTAGGTGCTTGACGACAGATTTTACAACTTAAGGGTGGTAGCTAGCCAGGCGAGCGATAGGAAACGACCTACCACCATGCTATGATTTTCTCGCGATGTTTTCCCACTAACCACTCGATCAACACCGCTACAAAATTACTTATATCGCTATCAATTCGATATCCATCAAATCTGTCCCCTTATCGACTGACGTCAGTCGTGCAATACTTAGGTGAAAACAAGCTCTCCGCTTCATCTCCGTCAAATATCTAAGTGATTGCTTGCTCCAGTTGTCAACTATATCATGTCTAATGTTCCCAGCACATATGACTAATCTAATCATTATATCCGACTCATCAGCTTAACGAAATTAAAAATGGCAATAACTTTCTTCATAATTAAGAAACTTAAATCATATCCCAATTTAAAGTTGCCTTTGTTTTTTTACATATAAAACAATAACAAAAAGCTGTACGCTTTTTTAATTCCATCAGTGTTGATGAGTGGAGGTGACTCCGCCTCCGGAGTCCGGACTCTTCCTCAATAACAATTAATTGTTAATAATGTTATCATTTCTCATCGCGGCTACTGAATGGGAGGTGGTTTGATGTCGTTATTTACTTTTAAGCTATTGCATAGCTTTTATCGCGGGCTTTGAACGCGGCGACCCAATCAGCAAATTCCCTAGCAAAAAAAAAACCTAACACTCGTCTAACGTCACTTCAGTTCTGCAGACTTCGGCACGGTGTTTGTGTGCGTGCGACTAGGCGTATGCGTCTGCAATAGCTTTACCGCGGCAGTCCCCAAGTACCACACGTATTTTTTTAAATTGAATTAATTGGTAAACATAAGAACAAATAAAGTATTTTTTTGCTTGTTGTTTGCGCTCCTACTTACCAAAATGTACTGAAGGTTTAAGCTCGATAATAATTATTGAGGTTGTGCTAATTTACCGTAATTGGTAATCCATGTATTTTTATACTCAAATCCAATCTGAGGTCAAATAATGGTTGTTCTCGTTTCACCCGACAATGTAAATCTAATTGTGAATTTTACTTGCACGTGTAAGTTTAGCCGACACTATAATTGTGAAGCATCCGGTCCGACTGTCTGTCTGTCTGTCTGTCCGTAGTCTGCAGCTCTACGTCAGCGCATTTACCTCTACTACACTAACCCTGTACCAATTCAGCATTGCCATGGATATAAAATAAATCATACGTATAGATAGGACAACGCAGACTGGAAATAGGAAAAAATAGTAAAGTCATTGAGAGTGATTACATGGTTTCAAAATTACATTAATACTGTAATTCTTGATATTAGTTATATTGCCTTTTCTTCATATCAAGTCAATAATAATTTCCTAACAGAGTTTTCGTACTTATATACTGATAAGAAATTATTGGTATTGTTGTTTGTTGACTTTAAAATAAGTGTTCTTAAGTGTTTAGTCACAGTTTTTTTTCTATTGCAGTAAATTATGACAAGACAGTAAATAAGTAAATCTTTTTTGCGTTTCGATGTCATATAATACCCCATTGAAATAAATAATATAATATACAAATACATTAACCTAAAGATAACGAAATCCAGCTCATATATCTATTCCAGAATGGCCACTCTATTTAAAGTGTAGTATGACGTATGTACACTATAATGGTCTTTGGTCAAGATTAACTTTAATTTGTCGACCTCCGTATTGTAATTGCTGTTAAATCGATGCTCAATTATTCGAATCCTTAATTCGATTTTCCTTACTTTCGTTGGAAATACTTCGTTGCTAAGGGATTATCTACATAAGTGTAAAAGTAAATCCGCTTACTCATATGAATAGGATTTTTTTTCACATTATCTACTAATGCGAGGCTTTTATGCTCTTATGACGGACAACAATATTTAATAATATTTTAATGGACTAACGATAATAAACTGGACGATATAATTATAGAGTAAGTTAATACACCGCAATTAATAACTTTATCTCTATATATATTTGATGTGAAAATTAGTAAATAACAGCTAACATACACATAAAATAATTAAATAGAAGTATTTTATAAATTATTTAGATTTTTAATTTTATCTAGTTTTACTAATAGTGAAATAGAAAGATAGTACTTATTATTTTTTTTTCTTTAATCCCTAGCATTCACACTCTGTAGGGCACAGGCCACCCATATACAGAAGGTCAGAAGGTCCACCATTCTGGTCATATCAAACTGCGGGCTGGGATTTCACTAATTTTCGAAAGTCGTAAACCTCGATATTTTAGATCAGACAATACACCTCAAGATTTAAAATATATTTGTAACATTTAACGAACAAATCATCCGCGGTCCAATTATTGGTTTAAAATATAAGTTTGTTAGAATAATTTAATGGTTTAATTCTGAGGTTCCTCACACATAATACTAAAGGTATTTTGTAACATAAGCAAAATGTATGCAACTAAAAGTTCAATAGTAAGAATAGTAGTAAGAAGCAGTGATTTAGTTCTCTGCTCACGTAGGTACTGTACGAGTACATATGCACAATGTATGTATGTATGTGTGTAGGTACAATACGAGTATAGTGTGTGTTGTGATTGGTGTTTGCGCGCCCAATAGCACGCGCCGTCCGCATAGACTCGCACTTGTCACGTCGCGTCGGCACGCACGCGCGACTGTTGTCACCCGCCACCAGACACCAGGGGCTCTATCTTTAAACACCTCGTATGAATCCATCACTTAGCGATGACGTCACAAACGTAGTGCAAAAAGACGCGTTCTTGAAAAATCATACCCTTCACTAAATAACGAAATAATAAACCTATCGTATTTTAATGCTACTGATATACTGAGTTTTACAAATAGTACCAAACGTAAAATGCATTTTAGCCAAACTTTCTATCAGAAAAAAAAAACGGTTGGTAAAATCTGTGAAACGTTCTGTCATTGCAATTAGAACGTCAGTGGTATACACACTTCTCTAACTAACGGTATAAAGCACTCGCATTTGAATTCACCGTTACAAAGTTTAGTACAACAATGCACATGAACACTATCTACCATTCGATATAAAATTCACTGGTTTATATTTCGCATGCTAATATTGAATTCATACGTGCGAGTTCAAGAATAGTTCTCTAAACCAGACGCAGAGAGGGTTGACATGGGCAGTGGATAAAATTATTTTAATCCGCTTTCAAGCGACAATATTGTAATACTTCTTATTTAAAATGTCATTAATTGCGTCTCTAAGCAAGCGTAGTTGTGACATTTCATATTACCCTTGTTCTATATTGATTTCGTCTTTCCTCGGAGGTAAATAGCTATACTAGAGCTACAAAAAGGGCACTTGATCCATCCACACGTGTGTTTCAAACCCAAACTGATGCTAACGGCCTTTATATGTAAAGTGTATAGTAAGCTATTGTGTTTTAGACGTACAACTGAAACAGCGACTTATAATATACGTCTATATAACACAATGGACAGTGGCCATACTAACAACAATGTAGGGTATGTAACTCCTTGATTCATTTAAACATTCTCACAAGTCATTCACAGTGGTTGCTAAAAAGAACCATCCCCGGTGCAGCAGTACGAGTACCAGCATACGAGTATATCCCTTATTAATAAAGTATTTGACACGTTTAATAATATCTTATCAAAGTATCGACGAGTTCGCGAACAATTCGGTGTGAGCCGGCGATATTCTGCCGACATGTCAACTGTCAAATCTGACAGCTGAGAATTAAGATGTCCGCTGACGTGAGAAGCTGTCAGAAACGTACGGAACCCGCCAATAAATATACACGTTACGTGTTTTAATAACACGCCGGAAGATGGAGGGTGTTGTTAATGAAAGGTTAGTTACAAGTGCTAAGGGTGTTTTAGATATTTTAAGCGTTATCATAAATAACAACTCATGTGAATATAGCCGAGGGAGGGTAATTAAACACCAAAGTTTATCCTAATATAAAAAAAAATATTTTATCCTAACTCATGAAGAGAATTCGAGAAAACAAAAATGGTATAACTTTTGAAATTAGTACCATATATAAGTATTTAAAAAAAAATAACCCTTCGTCAGTATTTTGTTACTGAAAATGAAAACTTAAAAAAACGAAATAATGTTTAAAAGTCGCCCTATTTATTTGAACCGCTGCTCTACCGGACATCGTTGGTTTCACTATCTACTGAATCGACTCACTATCAATAACATCAACTCACCTGTATAACAAAATCCCCACCTTTATTACATACGCGCTAAAGTTGAAAGTAGTGTGTCGAGTATGAATGGAGTTTGGTTCGAGTCACATCTGCCAGATTTGCATAGAGCTGACGGATTGTCCTGCCACTCCGCGGAACCCTCCCCTACTGGCTGGCCTGACTGACTGACTGACTGACTGACATACTACCAGTATCGTAGATGGATGATATGATGACCTACTGGACAGAGTTTCAGGGATGGGATATCGGGTAGTACTCGTACAAAACGAAAAGAAAAATGTTGAATGTGGTAATGGAAAACTACTTAAAGACTACTGTTTACTCGTAATCAGGAGGATTCATAGACTATTTAAATTTAATCACATTTTATAGTAAAATATATTTTGCACGATTGTATAAAACCTTGTAAAGAAGATCATTTACGAACACTCTATAGGTAAATATAATTTTTTAACATATTTTTTTTAAATATTACAAATGGAACACAATTTTGTTTGAGAGTTTTGTAAACAGGTATTTATGTTGTAAATATATAAATAAATATTTGTGCGGATGTAAAACAACAGTTAATAGTCTTAGTGTAAGTTCCCGCCCCACGAGTACAACCACCTTCACCGAGATGTTTATTGAATTAAACGTATTTCATATTAAATTGAATATGCCAATAAACATATTGTATATGGTTAAGTTGCCTAACAAATTTCAGTCCAGGATATGATTAATAATTATTAAATGAAAATGATTTTTTTTTCAAACATTTCACAGGTTTGTATTTTAGACAAATTCCATACCAATCGAAAATATGAAGCCCATAGAATGTGCAAACGTTATGTTGGCTAATGTTTTCCCGTCACAACTCTCGAGTAGCCAGACTAGATGTAAACAGGGAAATCAATACTCGTATTTTGCATCGCTCTGATTATTAATGATATTCTATGATTGAAAAAGCACAATACGATTTTATGAGGCTTCTCTAAATACACATATAAAAATATAATTATATAATTATTTACAATTATAAACCAACTCACACCAATAATTACTACTCCAATTGTAACTGTTTGCTGCTTACTGTAATAGAAGCTCGGTACATCGAAGTGAGACGGAACTATTCAGGATCTTACACATTTGTTTGTTCTCATAATTATTATAATTCAAAATAATAATTAATATGAATAGGTTCAAGTAAATAGATTGCAATATTTTATAATAACGAAATTATTAATTTATCAGACTTCACGCTCTTTTTAAGGTATATAGGGATGAAAATTGATCTACCGATGCGTAACTTACATTACAGTATATATTGAAAGTATTTAAATCTAAAAGTAGTGAAATAATCAGATGATTGGATCAAAGTTGACGGGTCTCCATTAAAAAGTTAGTGAGACCGTAGAACGTAGCGTGGGTTTCTACAACAAATTCAGATCAATTCCAATAAAAAGAAGGTTGAGCAACTCTGAAGTCTCTTGAGAAAACTTAAAAATATTAACCTGTACTTAATTAAAAGGAATAAAAGGAAAAAAAATAAGTTATTCAAACACATTTTATTTACAAAACCATTCTTAAATTGTATAAGTAATATAATATAGTAACTATCTCATAGCTTCAAAATAACAATACTAACATTGTAACTATATATCTAGATATAACGGAATGTTTGTGAGTTTAATACTTTCGTCGGCAAGATGATCACTTACTACTAGCCTACTACGAGCACTACTAGTGTAGTCTACAGGACGGACGATTACTAACTTACATACATACACCTACCTACATACTAACTATATATCGTGACAATCATTTCAGGATCCATTACATTAGGAACATTTATCCTAAGCAAAAATTGCTGAGCAAAAAAACTTCACACAAAACGTAAAAATAATAATTAGATATAGTTCATTAATTCTACGAGTATGTTTCTATTAGATTTTTAAGAAATAAAAAAATACTAAGTTTAGTGAGTCCACATATTATGATATTTGATTTGCGATAAAACTAAACATTCATTTTCTTTCTTATCTGTCCCATTTCTCACTACGATACAAAGTTACAATATTTTGTCGGCTTAGTTTTCTACAAAATGCGACCTCCCTGGACAAAATAACACACAAAAATGAAAAATAAGCGTAATTTTTCAATGTAGGTAACATAATATGCTGTATTCCAAAACTTTGTCACTCACGAGCATAACAAGCATGAAAAGTTTAAAAGTAAAGTTGTCGGTAACGAGAGGGAGTACGAGTATGGACCGGTACTACCCAGCTACGAGCTACCTAGCTACGAGCTACCCAGCTACGAGCTACCCAGCTACGAGCTACACAATAAATATCCCTGTAACGCACTAATATTATATCTACAACAATTTGGCAAATATGGTGGTAATATACTGTTAGTTCTGACCGCTGCGGCGGCGAGTGATCACTGAACGAACCAGCACGTGGTGACTCACTGCAGCAGTTCGTAGAGAGCTGCGATGTAGGTCTGCGCCATCTGTAGAGTCTCGTACTTGGAGAGCTGTCTGTCGGCTCCCAGGGAGGGCAGGTGTCCTCGCAGCCGGTCGAACGCTTTGTTGAGGTTCTGCATCCTCCTGCGCTCGCGTGCGTTGGCAGCCAGCCGGCGCCTCCGCAGCACGGCAGCGCTGGTGGCGCGCCCTCGCCTCCTGCCGCCGTCCAGCTCGGCGTCCTCCGCGCTGTCCTCCAGCACCGCGTCGCGCTCGAGGCCGCGGTAGGCGATGTGCGCGGAGTCCTGCAGACTGTCCACGGAGGGTGTGGGCTCCAGGCTGGATCGGCCGGAGTCGGGTGAGCGCGGCCACGCGAGCTGGTAGCACTCTTCGGTGGAGTACTCCAGCATCACCTCGGAGGAGAACATATCCTTCTCCGCGTACAACATGCGATGTCCGTAAGTGTCGGTCATTTCGCGGCTCACGGCGGGTGCAGGTGCGTCGGGGCGAGCGTGCCGCAGGGTTCTGTCCCGAGAGCCTACCTGCTCCTCTTATATAGCTTCCCGGCGGAGAGAGAGAGACGGCGCGAGGGATCATTCGAGTGTAATCATCATTAATGACCCGCTACCTCCCTCCCTCCCCTCGCTGCGTGTGTCGATATGTTGCCGTTTGTCTCCGCGACCCAGGGGTTGCAACTACTGAGCTATTGTATTATATTTAACCTTGTTCCGTTTGGCGGTTACACAATGTAGGTTTTGTTTTTGAATATAATTTAATTACGCTAAACAAAATAACAGGATATAGAGCAATACGAGTCAAACTACCAGTGCATTGGATCTTTACAAGTATAGAACAAATCAATTATGTAAATTCAAATACCTATTAATAAAAAAAGTACGAGTGCATTAAATCTTTTGTATTTTTTCTGACCTTTCTGTAAAATGTTCATATTTTTCAGGTGTTAATATTTCCCATGATGTCCAGTGAGCCAGCTCGTACCGGACACCGGACTGAAACTCAACACGATTCAGTAGGTGGCCTGCACATTCATATACAACTCACTGGATGTGGCAATTACAGATAATATTACTCTCGAATAATACATCTGTGAGACAAGTACGGCGACTCTTTTTAAATTATATTATAAGTCTTCAGAATACTATTGTTTATTGTGGTCGTTAAATTTTCTTAACATACATACTTGGCAGATATAAGTACGTTCATTTGTCAATGATTTATGAGACAATGACTTTAGTTTGTTTGAGAAAAACTTTAATATACTCAGCAGTAAGCAAATACAAGCTGACGATAGTGAGCATACCTACCTACTTACTTGATTGTTTTTGTTCTAGAAATAATTCGTAGAAATCTCGAATTAAATAAAAATATCACAAAAGATAAGGTTGGAAACAAGAAGTATGATAATTCAAACAAGTTTCAGTAAAGTATTTAAGTAAAAGTAAGACAACACATCGCTCGTTCTACTCGTAGGTCGTCACAATCGATATTGATTGATTCAATCTTTAATGCAGGGACAAATTAAAAATAGTGAACACATATTATGTATTTTTTACACATCTAATTCTTACTTAATAACCTCGCCCGGGAGCTCTCCCTTACTTACCTACTGTACGAGTACATTTCGCACATCGTTGTGCGATCTTCCTCCTCCCGTGTGGTCTGTTCCTTCTTCTCAACTAAGATCATCACTTGTACCACTTTACTTACATTCATTACTTACTCAATATACTTGATTTAAAAAAATACTCGATTTAAAACCTCTTTTACAAAAAAAAATACATGAGTATATAATATTGATACTAGAGCTTATTTTTTCAGTGACTTCACTATTTAAATAGCAGATTACTTTCTTATTATTTATCTTAAAAAAAAATATACATACAATAATGTCTGAGAAGTAACTATTCAGATATGACGTTGCAATTTTAAACAGTTTTAATAATGACAAAAATAGTGGTAAAGTTGTGTGGAGCGCTGCTCTGTTCACGGTTCATTACCTCACGTTACAAGGATTGGATTTCGCAAGAAAAAAGGGTCTCCAAAACCAAAACAAATGAGCACGAATACTATATTGATACAGGAGATGGCAGTCAGTCAGTCAGTCAGTCAGTCAGTCAGTCAGTCAGTCAGTCAGTGTATGACATCATTTAGCTTGGATTGTTTGTGTTTGTCACTCGCACAACACATACTTTCCGATTTCTTCCAAGTAAAAGACATCAACGCGTTCCTGTTCTCTTAAGACGCACAATTTTAAGTAAATAAAATATTTAACCATTAATTAATATTAATTAAAATGACTGCGAAAATAGCAGGGTTATGTTTTTCGGTTGTATGTATGTTTCTTTGGCACGCCCTAGAGCCTAAACGGTTAGTCGTATTTCAATTTAGTGGTGTCAATAGATTCGACTTAGTTATGATAGTGACACTACTCGTACATCAAGAAAGAAATAGGAATGATACTCAAGTTAGTTTAGCAGTGGGGTTTGAAATCCGGAAAATGTACAAACGGAGTAATTTTCCAGCTTTACTTTGTATATGTGTGACATCCCAGGAAGCAAGTCCTTGTCCCAGGATGTGAACGATCATCTCTGAAGAGTTATACGAGTAGTTCGTGTGCGGCCAAGCTCTTCACTCAATCTTGTACATATTTACATAATTTCACAAAAGTAACACAATAAACAAACATCTCTACTGGAGCTTCATGAATATTTATAAAACATCTAACAATGGGAGCTGATATTATTCGATAAATTAGCCTGAAATGTAGTCAATATTTCTTAAATGAGGTTATACGGAAAAAATACCATAAAACAGTGATATTTCTTTTGAAAATTATTGCTCTATTTATTTACATGATATTTTTTGTCTCTCTTGCTCCCTAATCGTCATCTGATCGGAAGCGAGTTCGGAACTAATCCTTCCTCCAGAGAGTAACGGTTCCCAACCCTTGTATCATATAATCATATGTATATCCGGTTACTCTACAACTCTAATTTTTGATACATTTTTTCGTAGTTTTTTGTAAATTTTTCACAGTCAACTAGAGCCGGGTGTCCCGTTACGTGGTAACGTTGCGGCTCTGTATTGAAAAAAAAAATGTTCTAACGGATTTTTACTATCTATAATTTAAAAGGTAAACATACAGAGTAACTCAGTCTAGCCGGCCACCGTGGTTTAGTGGCTAGCATGCTGGCTTCGAGATCCGACGGTCCCGGTCAGGACAGGTATTCGAATGATGAGTTTGAACATCTGTCTTCGGGAGCTGGGTGTCTTTGTGCGTGAGTTTGTGACATGGCATCCCCGATACAGGAGAAATCCTAGTGGGCAGCTATGAGTGTGAAAGGTTTAGTAAATATAAGAAAAATGTAAATATTGTTAGGTTGAGATCTCTCCAATTTTTTGCGAGTAGTTATAAGAACATATATCCTGGGTAATCAACTGTACATGCATGTTTTTAAGGGTAGTTTGTGATGACCAGAAGCAACAACTTTTGCTTTAGTTAGCACTTTCGAAATTTTAGAGAAAAAAAGAAATAAATGTATATACATATGGCTGCGCGTCGATCGATGATTTGTTTGTATGGAAAAACATATTTTTTGTGAATTTTGACGCAGTATTAGTTCCATAATACTATCGACCTCGTGACCACAGTGTTCGATAACTATTATCATAAATAAAATTCGACGGCCACTTGACCAGTTTTTTCATATTTAGAAATCTTAATGAACAACGCAAGTAAAGTTTTCCAAAGAGTAAAGTGCGTGCTGCGTCCAGTGTCGGTCGGTGGTCGCTCTAACTGTATCGACATTACATTTTTCTATTGGCATCATTTTGTGTCATTTGGCAGGAATGTGAGTCGCTCTGTACTGCTGCAATGTACCGTGACGTCAGTGCATGTCGGTAACTGTACCCTCACTCTATCTTACCAGTAACGGAAACATTATAAAAATGAAACAAAAATAGTTAATTTAATACCTCTTTGTTCTGGTTTCAATTTTGTAATGAAAATAAATCGCGATATAGAGACTTTATGATATTGTCATCAATATCTACTTGCTCTGGCTCTGGCATTACTAAATAGGATAGTATATTAAACCTCAGCACTGGTTCTCATACAAAACGGTAATAAAATTGTTTTTTTTCTCATCGATGGCTAGTTTCCTTCCACCAATTACATTTATGAACACAACAAGTCTGTACACAGCGTACTGTGGAACAAATCTCCTCCAAGAAGTATTATGAAAAAATAAAATGATGTCAACTGTCTCGGACACCTCAGACATAGGGAAAAAGCTATCAATATCATAATGATAGGAGTGAGGTGAAGGGACGGGAAGTGAAGGAGGAGCGACAATAGACCACCGACCGACCGACACACGTGGAAGCTGCAAATGATAGATAAACGACGTTTAGCGGTTTATACACTACTGTTTAGCGAAATGACAGGGCGGCGAGAGAGGATTATAACTTTGACGCCATTGATCACACCACGTCACACCCGCGCTGCGTGGGGGGCGGGGGGGGGGGGGGGGGGGGGGCTTCATTAGTTCTACTCGTATCTACCACAATATTATATTAAAGCAAAATAATACATTGATAATAATACTCGTATGAGACAACATCCACACAAAGGTTTTCAGGTCCCAAGTTAGGCAAAGCGATATGTGCTATGGTAACCTGACACATTGCAAAGTTAAATATTGATGAACACTTTCAATTGCAAATATATTCATCTAACGAGTTTTTATAAATATACGAGTAAGTTATGAGCGAAGTTTATTGATTCAAATGAAACTTCTAAATCAGTTTTAGAAACATAACCTTTATAACGATATAATATCTTTTACAATCGGTTCCAGCCGTCCTTCGCGTCTTTCACTAATGTACAAGTACATTAAACAATCTGGTTAAACTGAGTACCTCATCATTTTATGTGCAGTCGGCAAAATCCAATACGTTGTGAGGAATGTTTTTACCATACAAAGTTTCATTAAAAAAGCCTCGTTAGGGTAACTATTGCTGGTTTTTTTTTACCATAATCGTGAATGTCTGACGTGCACGCGTTATGAATGGTTTTTAGTATTGTGATTATATTCAGAACCAAATCATTTGTAAGAACCTTAACCTACATGAGTACAGTCTCTTAAAACTGACTCCTTCTTACATTCACTCATGAAAGGAACCCGACCAATTCACGGCAACAAAATTGCAAAAATATTTCTGGGCAATCTTTGTTCATACGAAATGTATGGAGTTTTGTATGAACGACTGACTGAATGGTGTCGTTGAGTTTAAACGGGAGCAAGTGGAGCAAGGTGTTGTGTTGACCGATATTCTGTGAGTTGTTGAATATGTTGACTACAAGTAGGTCATACTCGGGGACGGTGATGGAGCTCTTGAAGCAAAGCCTTTGTCGACTACACAGATACAATCGTATACCAGACTAACAATGTAAAGAAGTTTTAAACTTTGAACCTTCATAAGGGAGTATTTCTGAAAATTCTCTCTTAATACAACCTTACATTGTGAATATTATTACAGTTCATGGCGCTTGGTTTATTGGCTTATATACTCTAGGCTCTACGTCGATTCTGAACGAGTATCAGTCAGGACTTACTTCAGACTACTGCAAGACTTCAATCACCCGAAAGCAAGTCACCTGGGTGTGATTAATGTTCTACTAATGGTAATATTGGTACACCTGAGTTACATCTAAATAAGTGTAAGATGTGAGAACACGTACCTAATACCAGCTCGCATGAACTATCAATGATGCAATTTTATTATTGCGCGTATCATTCAATTTGCATGCATGTGAGTAATGTATTTTTTTCTCTTATGTGCCTGTTTTTTTTTTTAAATTTAAATAGATGTTACATTATACGTAGATAGGAAAGTAAACGTTCTGATATGATTGTATACTCGTAAGTTATGTAATGTTCAACTTGTCCATATTAGAGTAAGGTGATTTATTCAAATGATGCTCATTATCTAGTTTGATTCGTTTCTCTCAGTCTCGTGGAGCGGACAGCTGGAAGCCTCACTCGGAGGTGTGAATTATGCCCCGCAGCTAAAATCAACACTTTCCATTTCAGAAGCAAAAACTTTAATCGTGTGTATTTTTGTATTATTAAAATAATCGATGATCAAACTAATTCGAAAGTCTGAGGGAAATATATAATGTACAGGCTGATTCAAATTTAATTTACATGATGCAATGTAAAATTGTAGGTTAAATTATAAGATTTTATTTCGGGGAATAAACAAATCTTAAATATAGTTTTGTGTGCTCGCGTTCAATATTAACAATATCTATTATTAGCATTCCATATAACAATTATTTATTCTTATATAACGCATGTGCCGTGACCTACTTGTGTAGATCTGTATAGTGTATACACCTAGATATCGAATATAAAAAACTAAATTTGTTTTTTTATATATAGTCACACACATCGTTGTCCATCATTATTATACAATTAGCTAAAACCATTTGGAGTTTTTTCATTAAATTTTTATGAAAAATCATATTTTAAGTATATTTAAATATCATTGAACACACTTTGCCCTAAGATTTATTTTATGATACAAGAGACCTCTCACACTCGTGACCTTAACATTTCAAAATGGAAACAAACGGTACAGTTGCCCTTGCTGCAGGTAAAATATATAATAAATATTATTATTGATATCAATGAATGGGGGGTCATTATTAAATATCCAAAAGATAAAGCCTCACGCGATCCTGCGGGATAAAAGCTCCTTTGAGCCGGGAGCGGACGACTACCACACAATATAATACGCACACAATGTGACTGTACACAAGCAAGCACCATGTGGCAATATATAATATCATATTTCTTACTCAATTTACAGTTTTGGAAAGAATATTTTATTGAGACAAAGTTCTAGAATAACAGGTGTTGTGAATACGACATGAGAGGCGGAAATCCTTGAGCGGCGACTTCTGATCTCAAATATAGGTATTTATGTTATGTATACGCTGTTTAAATATAAAAGAAAGAAGATACTCGTAATTGTAACGCGAGCACTTTCTTTGGATGTAAGAAACGCTTTCTTTTCATCAAAAGGTTTCTTTATTTCAGTGAAAATACCTAAAATGCTTATGTCAATCCAAAAGCGAATTCTGAAAATAGGTAGAAGATTTACTGAAATTTGTTATAGTTAGCAATTATTCGGTGAGTTACAATGTTAATAATGCATAATTTATAATTCCGAACACCCTAACCGAGTATAAATCACTGCTACGGGCTATCAACTCAAGCATACTAATCATCGATAAGAACAAACGTACAAAAAAGACAAAAGAGACCGCACAACTAATAAATGACAAATAGATGCGCAAACAAGAAGATCTGCAAGTCAGAGCGCCACACACCACATACTCGTACACCACCGCACCAAAAAACAACAAAAAATGTCTTTGTCGCAAACCGCATGGACGTTCCTTACCAGATTGTTTTCATTTAATGAACTCGTCTCGTTGGAAAACCAACCTTCCACCGCAGGAATAAGATCTCCCATTCTCAGTCATTGAGAATCTGATATCTGTTACATATTTGTGGCCAAATATTTTAGCAAACTTTTCTTTCGAATGTGCTTCTCTATTTTGAACTCTTACTTGCAAATATTAAGGTTCTTTGAAGGTAGTCGAGGTATATCTCAACTTGACAACGATTATAACGCTTTGTAAGCAAATAGTGATTTGTCATAGAGCGAAAAAAATGTAAATTAGGAAGGAACCGCAGTTATAATAACAAATATTGTTTTTAATAACTTGCGTTCGGTCTGATGACAGTTTTCGGTTTGTAATTGGTCTAGTTTCGTTTGAAATCTACCTGTTATTTATTTTGGGGTTTCGTTTCTGATGCTTTGAGGATCAAAGAGACAGGAATGGTGAAGGTAACGGCAAGGTACATCTTATCGGTATCTACATTTTTATTCTTATTATTTTCTGATTTAAATATCAAGTTGTCAGGTACGAGTATATGTTTTGTTACATTTTTATAAACATCAGCTTACTCTCGTTTATTGCTAGACGTAAGCCTCTCCTATGACACGCCACTCTGCCCTATCCTAGGGTTCTCGTCTCCACCCCCTGTCTGCTATCTTCTGTGTCTATGCTCCACCTAGTCGCGAAGCATCCTACACTACTCCACTCATAAACTTGTGTACCCCATCGGTTGTCGGTTCTATGGCATGTAATACCAGCCCGCTACTAAAGACGTAAAGCTATATCAGTGACTCGGGTTCTCTGACTAATCATTTCATTTTGAACACAATCACGCAGACATATACGAGTACAAATCATAGCTTTTTCCATAACTCGGTAAGCTTCTCACTTCATGATAGGACTGGTAGAATGCACACGGTTAAAGACTTTTGTTTTCAGATTTGGCGCTACAGTCCATACCGTATGGATGACGAGAATACCTGACGAAGTTTTCCAATTGCTGCCCAACCCAACTGTATTCTTCTGTTAGCTTCACTCTCAAAATTGTTTCTTCCTAGTTAGAGTATCTGCAATACGTGTAAATCCTTTTGAATAATTTCTGAACGAACGAATTTCTGAATTACGATCGGTCTTGGAACAACGTGCTCATTGAACATGAACTTGGTTTTATCCAAGTTCATCTGGAAACATATGCGTTGGGAAGAACCAGCTAGATCAATACTCAATACATTTATTGCTGAATTAGATATTACACGCAGATATTAAAGTAATGCAATAAGTGCTAATATATCTAATATGAACCCTACTTGGTTAAGGCAATATGTTGAGTGGAGCGCACCAATTTATTTTATTTCATTTTAAAGTTTTATCGTTATAGATCATCCAGCATACGTTGCATATCGTGCAAACATTCCGCCATTATGATTATTATCTGCAAATCTGCTTATCTACAGCAACAGCAACTTAAACATTTCCTACAAATTCAACTAAAATAATTGTAAAAAGTATCTTAGAGTATGTGCAATACAATACAAAGGTTTACCTTCAGGTATATTATCCGCTGTTTTATTATAACATACTCGTACCAACTTACTTTTCTTTTAAATTTTTTTTCTAATAATGTTGTGTGCACAATTTGGGCAAACAAGGTTATTAAGCCTGATTATTGGGTGCAGGTTCGATTCTCGATTATAGACATTTGTCGGTTTGAAGTTGGCGGTTTCCAATCTATCTCGTGTAAATATAATGAATGACGATAGCCACAGTTTTTGTTTTGTTTGCTTTCGAACGTAATTTGATAATATCGACGTTTTTGTTCATCTGTAGAACAGAAATAACAAAACGGTCGGTTTGTTGTTAATTCTAAGCTTATTTCTGTTCTAGTTTATTGTAAGTGTTTTATTTTCTCTTATATTTAAACAGCTCAACTCGATGTAGTTTCGTTGTCTAGTTTAGCAGCTAATTAGTAGGCAACCTCTCATAACACTAATCTCCATACACTATTGTACATTAGTCAAGACAAAATCATGTTCAAATAGCAAATATGAATTGAAAGCGACATTGTCGAGAAAGTTTTGATTTTATTAATCTCGCACTCTAAAGGCGAGCTCTGGCTCTCGACCCAATTAAATGTAGAGTTCTCAGAGTACGAGTAATCATCACAACATTTTATGATCTACCGGATTTCAGAGAACACCTATGATTACCGATACGGCAGCTAAAATCTAACCAAAAAGTAGCCTCGACCAATAAAATTGTTTTTTCATAACAAATATGGCCGACAAAAAACGCCGCTAGTTTTTGGCGCCGTTTTTTTACTTTTTTATAATTTAACAAGAAATGATTAAGTAATATTGTAAAACCAACAGTGGGCGTGAAAATGTTTTGTTTTTTCCAATTTTGTTTGGCGCCTCATCGAGGGTCAGGCATTAAGTTATTATGGGATATCGTCTCGGGTTACGTTCTGGATTAATGGTTAACAAACTCGCGGTAAATCGACGTGTTGGTGGACTTGTTGTGCAGACACAACGTCCTGGCTCTACTGGTCACTCTGCCAGCGCCGGCACAACGTCCCGGGGAACTCCCATACCATACAAATACAAACATCATATTTACATAAATAAACCAATTTTATTTGTTCAACTACTAAATATTTTGATCAATGTAATATTTTAAGGCCCCTCTTATTTTGTATTATTCATTTGCGTGCATGGTTACCTGAAAAAGATCGCTTTAAGCTATAAGGCCGCTAAAAAACCTAGTCTAAGCTTTTATTTGTTATAATTATTTAAAGGTAAAGTGTTGACTTTTTGACTTAAAAACTTTTTTATAAAGAGTTGTCATATCTTAATATAGCGCCTGAAAATTACTTTAACAGTGTAAGCTGCAGTTATCTTTATATGTACCTAGTACGTACGACAATACTCATTTATTTGATCGAAGTAGTGCCAGTATAAATATAAATTACTATATAATGTAATGTATGAGAAGGACGCTTTGATTTTTTTAAGTAATATATATTTTGTACTTTAGATATGTAAATACATCGAATATTACATTGTCCAATGTCCATCCACAATACTGCGAAGAAAGTCAATACGTGTGAGTAACAAATGATAATTAAACTAAAACTTTTAAGCTTAGTTAGATGAAAATGTACCTAGGTAAGAAATTCCTACATTTGAAACTAAATAAACGGGAAGTTTTAACAAAAAGTCGGAAGGAACACTTCGAGTACACACTTCACAGAGAACAGATCGATTCATATTATAATTGGATGATATTGACGCGAGAGACTCCGTCCCACGCATCCGCACGGCAAAGAATAAAACAACACAGAACACCTACGTTTTGAGGAATATTCCATTTAATTACTAGTAGGAAAAACGTAAAAAGTTATCCAAAAGGAATAGAAGTACAGTCTGTAAGCGATATCTAGGTTACATAGGCTTACTGGTAATATAGTAAGATAGGCGTGAGTTGACTAAGGAGAATTATGAAATACTGCCCTAATCAAAAATGGTTACTGGCTACTAAGAATCGTAAACCTGTAGGTACATTATGTTTCGATAAGAGTTCAAATTGTGACCTGGAAATAGTGTGCATAAAGCATTATGTGTGTGACTTGTGTCACAATTGTATTTCCATGAGTCCACTGTGGTCGATATTGATATATAATTAGGTGTAGTCTGCTTTATATACTAAAACTAAACCTTAAATCGTACGCTATGTAAAAATATACCTCATGGGACAGTGTTATTCCAAGAGTACCAGCATCTAGACAAACATACAAACGTATAAACCGACAGCCGAAATATTTTTTCCCGAAATCATAACAGATGTATCACGTGCTGCGCCCGCGTGGTCAAATTGTTGTAAAATATATCGAAGGTAAAGTAGTGTTCGTTCTGCGTCGCTAGTCTACGGCGGGCGTCAACCAATCACGGCTATTTGATTTACGAGGCGGTTCTGCGGATGTTTGTTTAATCGATTACCGATTATTCGGCGCGCGGAGTGTTGCAGTGTGAACGAGCCCTAATGTCGGCTGGTGCGTCGCGGTTTCATCTCACTGTGGATACGCCCTAATAATCGACTCCAGTGTGAGCTTTCGCGAATTTAATTTAGTCTAAGTAAGAAATTAATGTAAACAGTTTTGAACAGAATTAAAACTTCGTTATGTTCTTGATCCAATCAAGCGCTTCTTCACGTGCATTTAAAGAGTAAATAAAGAGCATTAGTGTACCTATCTAATATAAACTAACAGTTTTTTTCTGATAAGTGCGACCGTGTGTAATATAGCTGTTGTATCAATGTTGGGTTGTCTTGTGTTATACAAGGCTTTAGAACCAATAAGTGTCAATTACGTTCATGTAATGTAAGGAGTGATCAAGGTACGAGTATCATCAATCAGTAACACAGTATACGAGTACAATGTGTAGGGTTCTCCTTCCGCTCAGCAGTACCTACTCGTAGTAGATCCATGGCCAGTCATGTTAATGTTTTCATGAAGTTTACGCTTTTTGCGGTTACAAACTGTCGTTTTTTTTAAATTCCTATTATTTTGGAACAAAAACATGTTTACAAAAAGGTTTCTGATTTTAGAAAATAAATAAATATTGAAAAACAAATAAACATTGAATTGATCACGTTAATATCTAATCACCCTGATGAAGTTGGTCAATTGTTCAATAATCTTGCTGGATACATACGTAGAGTAAGTACTCATATATACCTACTGTATCTTTGTGTTTGTCTTTACTTGATCAAATCGTACGTATCAATATGAGTATGTAATAGCTAGGTGATGGCGGTATTGTACCATCACGGTAACATCTGGCTATCTGCGATCAGCGGTAGTATACGTCCGAGTGGCAGTATCAGTAGGGGGCGCGAGTCACGGTGGGTGAGCGTGCCTTATGGGAAAGAAGGCGAAGAAGTGTCCTCACAGACACACGGCCAGCCCAGCAGTGGGCCAGCTGGTGAGTGTGACGTTCCCACGATACAACCAATTACTGCTCAGTGACTTACTACTGCATGTACTAGTGTCTCTGTACGCGCGAGGGAGCTGATGGTAATGAGGTGGAAGTTTTCAATACAAGTTTCGTTTAACGGTTATTAAAGTAATTTAATTACCAGTATCTGTAGATGAATTTTCGGAAAAGACATGTTTTGGAGAAGAAGCAGAAACGCTACTATTTTGGATAAGCTGCTGACTAAAACTTAAGTTCCATGTGTTCGTCAGGCGGTTTCATTCTTTCGTCTATCAGTTAGGATATTTGTTATCTCTTGAAATTTCGTACTCGCATACAGATCGTAGTTTTCAATGAGTCTTGACGAAACTGGTGAATTTTTTAGCTTTTGCTAGCCGATTAATGCTGGTTCCGGATTCGATTCCTGGACAGGTCGAACATTTGTGTGCGTAAACATGTCTGTTTGACCTGTGCCTGGGTATCTGTTATATATATAAGTATGTATTTATGTACATAAGTATGTACATCAGTCATCAGGTTACCACAGCACATGATATGAATAGTTTGGGACCTATAAAGACCTTTGTGTGGATGTGTGGTCCATATTATTTTTATTATATTATTGTTATATTTAATTAACATTTCTAAATATGTTGAAAATTTTTCAAATGGTTGTCGTGTTGTTTCTAAAGTCGCGAGGTTGTTACGAGTAGTTGGCGAAGCTAACAAGTTACTCACAACTGTCTTTATTAAGAGGGCTTCTCGAAAATTGTCTCCTGAAAAGATAACGGTTACTATTTTCTCACTTATAACGAGAGGTGAAGGATATAAGTGAAGATGCTATTCTCCAAATTTTTGATTTATGAATTTCTAATATCTGAGAATTCTTCAAATTTTCCAATATACAAGTCATATTCGTAAACTTTGGAAAATATCTCAAAATCTCTAGGATTGGCAAAAATATACAACTGGTCAACAAAAACGCGTTCAATATTTATAAACAGATCTTATTTTTAAGGAAACTTGGTTAAATTAATCAAAAATGTCGTAATTAAACTTTTTCCACACAACACCAGTTTGATTTCGACGTTTTTGGCCAATCTATCAAAAAAATCGAATAGCGTTTATGTTGACTATATACAAAATCTATAAATATTAAAGTTTATGACGCGTTTCTGTATACGCGTCCGTTGAATTAATACAGTAGAGGAGTTACTACTCCTAGTAGGTGCTAGATGTGTAACGGTCATTACGAGCGCGAGTATGTATATACTGGGTGACGGTGTGAGGCGCGGCCGCGGTCGAACAGCATATGGCCGCCGACACCTACCAATGCGCAAATATTAGCGATAACATCTCATACTTGTCTACTCGTATATTGTAGCGGAGCAGAGTTTCACTTCCTCTACTCGTATTCATCTGTGTATCTATTTCGGATCGATAAGTAATCTTACACGAACACTAAGTAGGTACTCGCTCGCACTATACACGACCATTAAATAACAAGTGATGCATGTGGCAGCTATACGAGTATGTCACCAGCTCCTCTGTTGTGCTTCTTGAAAATGTGCATATTCTAAATCAGTATATATATATATATTTGTACGAGTATACGACATGTCATCACAGATAATCTTATATTTTCAGCATGAAACAAGCGTCTCCTCCCTCGGATCCCGGAACAGAACTCAGCGTGTGACATATGGTGGTTCGGTTAGCACGTGCACTCACGGGACGCACACCTGACACACTCACTCACACACACACTCACACTCACACGTGCTTAGATTTTTTACCTTTAAGACACATTTGATTGAGTTTCGATGTGATCCAGTTGTAATTGAGCTTTACTCGTATTTCTGCTGACTGTTGACTCCCGCTCCCGTTCCGGCTCCGGCTCCGGCTCGTGTCTGGTGCAAAGGTAAACAATTGTAATATTTGAACAATGGATTTGAATTTGTGTATCGTATAATTTGACTACTGTATTTGTGTTAGTTTTGAGCTAGGTAAGAAAGTTAATGTAAACGTAGTTGGTATTTATGTGAACAGTGACATGTGTAATACGAGTACACATCATTTTGTCATTTTATTATAATAATTGGTTGTACTACGAGTACGAGTACGAGTGCGAGTACGAGTATAATGTGCAATAAATCATCGATCTATATTAATTAGTTATGTATAAAGTGACTCGTACGATATAGGCGGACTATATATAAGTTGACTTCCAACGCTCCTGTGTTCATACTTCTCTATACATATTATAATAATATATAGATGAATAACTGTGACGCGCACGCGACATTAAATTATGTACATATAAAAAAAATCGAACTGGGTTCAACCCATATTTGACCCCCTTAAATTTCCAAGAATGTCTCTTAGTGCACCCTGAGTGTATTCATCATAGGATTATGATGAATACACTCTCTAAATGTCACGTTTCAATGTTCCGAGGCTCTGCGTTGATAGTGACCATTCAGCGGAGGTACTATGTTCTTCAGTATGTTATATTTTTTGTGTATGTTTATTTGCATCAATTGTAAGCCGATTTAAAAAACCCTATTTTAATCCTGAGGTGGTCTCATATTTTTTTACCAAAATCAGTCCAGTATTTTTTTTTTATTCTCCAAGAGGAGGTCGTTATTTGTAATTGAAGTCAGTTTCCACCTTTTTATCTTATCCAAACAAGCTTAAATATAATCTAAAATAAATATGATCCTAATGTGAGAAAAAAATAGAATATTTGAAAGGCAGTATTGAACAGTTAGTAGAGAGAGTGGGTAGTGGGTAGTGGGTAGTGGGTAGTGGGTAGTGGGTAGTGGGTAGTGGGTAGTGGGTAGTGGGTAGTGGGTAGTGGGTAGTGGGTAGTGGGTAGTGGGTAGTGGGTAGTGGGTAGTGGGTGGTTGTTGTTAGCCTCCGTGCAGCCCCTACTTGTTATGTAGAATTATTTTAATTAGCCAACCGACCCGACTCGAGTCGTTACCGGGTTGGCGTTGATATTGGGGTGCCGTACCTCACCATATGGTGACCTATGGAATGTTTAGCTTTCACTATTATAAATTAAGTACACCTCTTTTATAAGTAATAAAATTGCTATTTGTTCATATTTTGCGTAATTTGCATAACAATAAAATATCCAATAATATATCCATTTTTTATTTGTATTAAGTAGTTTTATTACGATTCTAGAGATTATTCTCGTAGATAAACAAATATCTCCACAATCCTGGAGTTACGAGTATGTCTCTTCAGAGCACAAATTTTAATTTCGTTCAAATATGAAATATGTACTTACCTGCCTTAATTAAATCATTTGTCTAAGTTACCTTTAGTTATTACATTGAATTGCAAATCTGTGCCCGAGTCCGTCGAAGTGTTTGTCGGTGTGTCTTACTGACAATATTTTGGTGCACATCCAGTTAAACATTTCAAATGAATGAATTACAAAAATCAACGGCAGCTTAGTTCATCGAGTGGTTTGGTTGCCTACAGCTCAATATATAGGCACTCTAAGCGATCTTAATTTATTAAAATGTCTCTAAATAGTAACGCAAGAAGCTGTAGCTAACCACTTCATCTGTAAGTAAGACGAGGCACAATATTACACCCACCGCTGTGTCCCGCCAGCGAGTTGTTCCTCTACCTGCGTCGATCCTCACTTTTTCCTATAATTTAACATTTTTTCTTGATGATACGGGGATGCTATTATTTTGTCATAAAATATTTTACACGATCCTGAGATCCTCCGCCGGGAACTGTGCCATTTTAATCAGACACACTCGTATAGGAACGATATAAAGCTATATTGGTGTGATTGTTTGTAAGGGTTTCCTTCTGTGACGCGCGTCGGTGCGGTCAGTCCTCGAATGAGTGACCGAGATTTTGAAAATCTTAATCTTGTTAATAAGTTAGCGTTACAACAAGTTAGTGTTTTCAGGCACAAACTAGGCTTATTTATTTCAGCTAAACGTCAGCCACATAAGTAGTCATGTTGGAGGTTACGAGATCTATCAATACCTACTGTTATAACTGCAAGATAGCTTGTTCAGCAAAAAAGGTGACAACGATTTAGAGTCCCAAACAAGGGTGAGCAAAAAAGTGTCAAGTAACGGGTTATATGATAACTGAGACAATCGGAAACTCGTTATCTTGATCGCTAAATAATGACGAGCGCATTTCACAACCCTTTGCTACCCTTGTTTGGAGGTTTTTTTTTAGTATAATATTTTATAGTAAATGATATACGTGTCTTGGAGACTACTTGAAGGCTAACCTACTAACACATATGATGCAGAACATACTATTAGGTATATACTTTTATACAATTTATACATATAGGAAAATAATTAATAAAACGTAATGTACAAACCTCGTGCTCGGTTGGACTCAAACTGAATCTTTTCCGACGCATTCGTATATGAATAATACTCGTATGTCGAGAGCCGATATTTTATATTTCTAACATTGAAGCACTAGTACAACAAATAATCACAGTTTGTAGTTTCGATGAGTATTTCTGAATCCATGAAGTTTTTTTTTGATTTTTAAAATAAACCTGCTGTGTTGACGATCTTCGTACCGCCTAACAGTCAATGATAGTCAGTGGTGTGACTTTGTCGATCGTAGAAGATGGTAGCATACGAAGGAAGATATGTTATATGAAAAATATATATAAAAATGATATATTTTAGGCCATATTTTGCTCTAACCTTTCCCGAGTACGAAAAGTTCTCAACATCATTAAGATATTAAGAACAAAATCTAAATTCAAAATGATCAATAATTATATTGGACGCCCGACTTGACACTTGTCTTGTCAACAAACACTTGGTAAAGCTTCTGCTGCCATCTAGCGGAAAGCACAGTTATTGCAGCTTGCCTTCACTATTGAGAAGGTTCAGTACAAAGTGTGTAAAGGTAAAATGAACTGAAATAGTTAGTCTAGTTGTCAACAGATGGCCCAGACAATAAACAACATGCACATTTGTATAGGAATTTATTCGATCTTCTTACATACTATGTATAACTACTTATCTCTACATACATTGTACGAACAACCATTGGATCACAAACATTTTGTAATTTAATTATTGCATCAGTCTTGAGATAAAGACAAATTCGTTTTTTATACTTCTTCTTATGAAGATTGCTTTTACCTAAATATACAGTTACATAAACGAATAACTCATTTTATTGCAAATTATTTCTAGAAGGTTATTCATTAGATAGATATACATATTCTCATAGCTCTTTCTTAAACGTAAGAACGAAGGCTTTTCTTGATATACAAACTAAAAATTTGATTAAAAAAATTGTTGTTTAAATAAATGCTTTCTTTATATGTACCCATTTATTCATTAGAGACAAGTACGGTCTCTGGAACTGTTCACATTTATTTGTAGAAGTATGGTACATATGGTACATACAGTATAGAGCAAGAACTAAACAATCTCAACCAGCTGTTAATAGAAACTGTGTTATCGTTTAAAAAGTGCCATCTAGTATGAGAGTAAGAATATATTGAAAATATAATAAAATTAAATCCTTCCAGTTGGAATACGAACCTGTTATTTTACTTAAAATATGACTACAAAATAACAAGTAAAAGTATTTAGTAGCTACTCGTAAGTACCTACGATGTATGTATTTATATATATGTGCATACGTTTAGTACGTGAACCCTCGCGCCTCCATTTGAGCGCGTATCTTCTCCGGCTTCGGCCAAAACACCATCAGTAACGTTGTTCCTGAAATATTAGAAAGTGTTATATCGCAATGTACGTATAACTAAATTAATACTAAAAGTAAATAGTTTGCTATTTACTTTTAGTTAACGTTGGCTCTCTACCTCTTGGCTAACGTTGGGAATAAAACCTTCTTGTAAAAACAAACGCTATTTAAAACCCTCGGTCACTTACAAAAAACACCGTCCTGACTAGATATTATAAAAATATGTAAAACTATTACAACATATTATTAATAATTCAAAACGAAACCAATTTATATATCAAATGAATATGGCTGAAAATAAAACTAAATGTATGTGTAACATTATCAAAAACATAATTAACAAAAAACCTAAATCTAACTTGAAATTACAAAAAAATAATATAAATAATATCTGATCCAAGTCGCGAACACATTGAACGAGTATTTCGTAGGTGGTCGCTAGAGGGGGGGCGCGGGGGGCGCGGGAGGCGCGGGAGCGCGGGAATATTCTTAATTTTAAAACATTTAAAAAGTAAATATAGCTACTTGTACTGTGTGGATGAGATCCCGCCGATACTTATCAAAACTGCGCTGAAGAGCTAACCCTACCCTACCCTACTACTTATTAATAAATCAATCATTTATAGAGGGCACGTTCCCAGAATTATTAATAACAGCTGTAGTGGCTGTACCTATCCATAACAAATGAAAAAACATCAAAATTTTGATTATGATGCCGGAATTATAAATAAGACTAGATCTAATCCTATAATAATGAATGAATCAATCTATTGTCAAAGGCAGTGTCTTGGGAGGTATTCTGTATGTAATGTAATGTGTATTGTAGTTTGCGGACGATATCTCAGTATTGACATCTTATAAAAATAATTTAAATTTGACTAATTATTTAACTGAGTTATTTAACAATGTAATTAATTGGATGACTGACCACAACTTAGATTTGAACTTCGCGGAAACTGAAATAATTAAATTTAGACCACATCAAAGAATACCTCTTAATATCGAAGTACACGAGGATAGGGAAATACCGGAAAAAAGAATTTCACGCAATAATAAAAAAGGGCGAATCCTAACAATACATAGATTAGCTAAATGTAAGAAGCAGGGGCTTTATACAAAAATACTGATGTATAATAAATTACCTAATAGTGTAATGGATCTCAATTTTATTACATTCAAACAAAAATTGAAGTATTTTTTTGAAAGTAATCCTTTTTATAAACTCAGCGAATAAATGTGAATGCAGCTTGTACGAGTAGAATCATCGTTCTTGTGTAACGAACAACCATAATAAAATATTAATAATAACTAAACAAAGCAATCATAATGTAAATATTTGTCAAGAGAACTGTTCAACTAGGAACTAATATTAAGTAATCGTATACAAATGAGATTTGTAAGTTAAATTTTTTAAGTAATTATTAATTCAAATGTAATAAGACTTGCCTGTAACGAACGTTATTTAAAGGTCAATAAATATTATTATCATTTTTTCTTGTAATAATATGACATTACCATCTACATTGGAAATCTCACGTCAAAACAGAAGAATCTAAAATATCAAGCTGTGTATGCACTTAGAGAAGTCAAGAGAGCGGCTAACTTCGACACGGCTTAACATAACAGCATACTATGCTTACGCAGACTCATGGCTTCCGTATGGGCTTATACTCTGGGCTTATATCTGGTGTAAATGTAGATACCGTTTTCGTTCAACAAAACAAATGTATTCGAATTCTTGCAAATAAAATAAAATTGACTATAGCAAAGTGTACTTTCAGAAACCCTATTTTATAAAATTTATAATTTTAACAGTTTCTTGCATATATATTTCATAAATATGTAAATTTGTCAGAAGAAAACCTTCGAATATTTATAAAAAAGTGCGATCAGCTACGTCAATATCCAATTAGGTTTAAACATAAAATTGCAATCCCCACTGACTCAAGACTCGTTATGCACACTTCAGCTCCTAACTCAATGGCCATCAGTATCTACAACGAATTACCAGACAAAATATAAAATGCAACAGATAATAATGACTACGAAAAATCTATAAAAAATATTAGTTGATAAGTGCTACGAGTATTATACTCGTAGTGTTGAAGAATATTTAAAAGATAAAACTTTAAAATGATATGAAATAAATGTGTGCGCTCCACTCAACATACTCGTAGCGCCATACCCGAGTAGGGTTCATATTAGATATATTAGTACTCATTGCATTATGTTAAGATCTGCAAGTAATATCTCATTTAGCAATAAATATATTGAATATTGAAATTGAAATCGTCATCAGTTCAGGCAACACGCTTTATTTATCGAGATATTGTACAAAAAGAGCATTACTATGTGCTTCCTAACAACAGTAGTGGAACCGATTCCTCGCCACTAGCCTTGGTGACGTGTTAGCCATCTACTGGTGATGGAGAGCAAGCGGTGCAGGATGCAGGTAGATGGCTCAACTAAATGTCAGGATGGTATTGTAATGGTTCAATATCACAACATCCTGCTGACGCTCGCACGTTGTTATTCATTTTTGATAGTGTGAAAGTCGAAATCAAATAACCATAAATCTCTCGTCATAAAATGGGATAACTGTACCTGATGTCCATAACTGCGTTGAATAAGCAGTAGATGAAGTAATGCATGTATGAAAGAGAGAGAGAGAGAGAGAGAGAGAGAGAGAGAGAGAGAGTATGTATGTACCTGCAGTGAAGGATCCGAAGGCAGTGAAGGCAGCCTCGCAGTGTGAGTCGAGCGTGGCGCCGAGTAGACTAGCGCCCGCCGCCGCGCCGCCGCGACCCGCCATGTACATCACACACATCGCCATCGCTCTGTGAACACATCGTACACACATGTAGCGTACACCACCAGTGTAGCGACAGCACCAGCAGCGCCGTGGCCGCGCCGCCGTGAGCTACGCACGTACTGTAGTAGGTACCTGAGCGAGGTGGGGAACACGTCGCAGGCAATGGCGGCGAGGATGGAGGCGGCGCACCCCGAGCACAGCGACAGCACCAGTAGCGCCGTCGCCGCGCCACCGTGAGGCACGAATGCAGCGCCCGCCGTCGCGCACCCGCACACCACCATTATACCACCTGCGCTCAACAACACACACTCATCACATACACTACACAACACTACTCTACATGACGTGTTCATCTGATCAGGTGTTACTCTGGAAGTGATTTAGCTATCGGTGTCTGTCTTGCTTTTGTAATGTGAGCCTATCTCGGAAACTTATTGTCACAGCTCATAGATTGAGATCTGGTTATATGCCGTTAAAAAGTTTGTGTATAGAATGCGGAAGGCTGACACACTCAACTGTGATATATGTGCAGAGGTAATTGCGGCAAGAGGTCCAGAGATGTTCAGTGAGTATAGGGTTTAGTACTAACAGTAGAGCGTCTTCCGTCCGAGCTTGTTGATGAAGACTCCGATGGCGAGGTAGGTGAGCGCGAACACGGCGCCCATCGACATGGAGATGGGGAACACGGCGGTGGCCACCCGCGCCTGCGCCGCGCACCGCTCCGCCTGCGCACCCTCCACACCTGCAGCGCCTGCAGACTGCGCCGCCACCTGGAACGTACGTACTGCTGCAACATCTCGTCTTCACTTACTGTTCGCTAACACTAACCTGGCCTGACTCTATCAATGTTGGTTGACGATAACTAGCGCTGATCTTCTGATAACTAATTATGTCAACTCATACTTTCTTAGCGAGCAATCTTCAACCAGCGAGGTTGTGTTATTCATTTGTAAGTAGATCTCAGATTGATATTGACTAGAAACTATGAAGAGTACTTGATTTAAGAGAAATAAAGTAACTACTCATATGACAAAACTAGGTCACCTACTCGTAGTTCCTTTCTTCAGTAACTATCTTCAGCTGTTATCTCACATGATCGTTTAGATATGCATTATGCAATGATAACACCGACATATACAAGTAGGGCCACACGAGTACGTGAGTGTCGTAATTATGATCTACTACGAGTACGAGTAGATAGCAAATATGTAATGAAATCTGTTTGAACTTTAGGTTTATTAAATACCAAGTGTGTCAAACACGTGACGTATTTAATGCTATATAATCTTAATAATTACTGAATTGTATACATTACTTTGCACGCAGTTTACAATTGAAGCTTATAAAGAAGATGTAACGAACTGGATTAGGAACAGCTCCTGGAGCTGCGATGACAGAATCAGTCCTGTAAGCTCATAATATATCTTGATTGGCATATCTAAGAGTCACGGGATAAGTGAGAAGAATACAAGATTATTTTAATTCGTGATTGTGGTAACCCAAGTGAAGCAACACTCGCGCTGCACATGGCCACTAAACGTCACAAAATGTTGACTATCTAGCAATGTCCTGATAACGTTACTAACAATGTCCTGATAATTTTACTAACAATGTTGAGTATCTAGCAATGTCCTGATAACGTTACTAACAATGTTGACTAACTAGCAATGTCCTAATAACGTTACTAACAATGTTGACTATCTAGCAATGTCCTGATAACGTTACTAACAATGTTGACTAACTAGCAATGTCCCGATAACGTTACTTACAATGTTGACTATCTAGCAATGTCCTGATAACGTTACTAACAATGTTGACTATCTAGCAATGTCCTGATAACGTTACTAACAATGTTGACTAACTAGCAATGTCCCGATAACGTTACTTACAATGT
This sequence comes from Ligdia adustata, assembly GCA_947049295.1. Taxonomy (NCBI): domain Eukaryota; kingdom Metazoa; phylum Arthropoda; class Insecta; order Lepidoptera; family Geometridae; genus Ligdia; species Ligdia adustata. Next base: position 14,977,792 of record OX346221.1, read on the forward strand.
TGACTATCTAGCAATGTCCTGATAACGTTACTAACAATGTTGACTAACTAGCAATGTCCCGATAACGTTACTTACAATGTTGACTATCTAGCAATGTCCTGATAACGTTACTAACAATGTTGACTATCTAGCAATGTCCTGATAACGTTACTAACAATGTTGACTAACTAGCAATGTCCCGATAACGTTACTTACAATGTTGACTATCTAGCAATGTCCCGATAACGTTACTTACAATGTTGACTATCTAGCAATGTCCTGATAACGTTACTAACAATGTTGACTATCTAGCAATGTCCTGATAACGTTACTAACAATGTTGACTAACTAGCAATGTCCTGATAACGTTACTAACAATGTTGACTATCTAGCAATGTCCTGATAACGTTACTAACAATGTTGACTATCTAGCAATGTCCTGATAACGTTACTAACAATGTTGACTATCTAGCAATGTCCTGATAACGTTACTAACAATGTTGACTAACTAGCAATGTCCTGATAACGTTACTAACAATGTTGACTATCTAGCAATGTCCTGATAACGTTACTAACAATGTTGACTAACTAGCAATGTCCCGATAACGTTACTTACAATGTTGACTATCTAGCAATGTCCTGCTAAAGTTACTAACAATGGTGTTGTTAGTGTTACTTGGTAGTAGTGTAATGTATAGTTACGGTTGCATTATACGCCTTCTCGTAGATGATGTGGCAGATGTTGAGGTGGTGCTGCGAGGAGTCGCGCAGGATGTTGTTAAGTATATCCGGCACCCACACGTACAGTCCGCTGGACCTGAATACAATAACCATCGTCAAAGAACTATCTGTGACTTACCACACTCATATCAACTAGATTAGATTATAAATTAGAAATAATCCTGTTTTTTTCTTACGAGTCCAATTTAATAGGTTATTCGGTATTAAAGTACCTATATTCAAGTCGCAAATTATAGTTATGAGAAGAGCCGGTTAGTTTTTGTCGTTTAATTTAGGTGATCTTTATTAAGAAGCGGGTATTTTTGACCATGCGCTTCTTTAGCAAAAAACTTTTGACCTATTGATGTTTCGACACAAGGTATCAAAGTGCAAACACTACACATTGCAAGTATATTTTATGTTTTAGTTGATTTGACAATAAGTATTGTTTTATTTCATGAGATGTAATGCACACATGTCACTGTCGCTGAAATGTCATTAGCATTACCATTCAGCGGGGTAATGCGGCTAACACGCTAGGTATGCTGCCCTCTGGTGGTGAGTTGGAGCATTTGGATTATCTTTAGATCTAAAATGGTCTATAGGTATTTTTTCTGCATTTTTTTTTTTGTAGTTGTAGTTAGTGATTTTATTTTTGGTAAGAAAGGCACTTGCCCGGTACACAATAATGATCATGAGCAACAAATATATACTCCGTAATACAGCCATTATGTAGGCACTGATGTCGGCACCGGCACACCGCATGCGAGTTACCATTCTATACGGGTTTGAACTCTTACCAGTTGTCTCGGAAGGAGAACGATTATATACAACGAATGTGGGTAAGTATATATGTACCTCTCCAATCAAATGTTAAGTTCTTTTTTACATACGAAAGGCTGAATCAATTTTGATAATTTTTACTACAGAGATAAATAAACTGATCCCGGATCAAATGAGTGCAGAGTGCACCTGCACATGTACCTATGTATATTTTTACTAACAATAACATTAAAAATACTGAACAATATGTATGTCTGCCATTTTGTCGCGGCGGCCATGTTTGACCTTCATCACAGAAAACTAAGAACACTCCTGACTAATAAACCCTTCCGCGGCGACCGAGCGGCGGACGGCGGACGGCGGACGGCGAACGGCGGGCGGCGGGTGGCGGGCGGCGGGCGGCGGGCTTATACTCTCGAACCAACAGTAGTGTGTTACTGAACACAGACCAATCATCAATAATTGTCTTTCAATACACTCAAGCACTCACCGATCCGTCCATCGTCATATAATCCTGTCAAGTAACAGACGCTGTGTTTCGTTTACAGTAGGTACTTACACCATGAACACCGCGAACATGGAGACGTGCGAGATGAGCACGCAGCGCAGCAGCGGCGGGCGGCACATGTGCACCAGGTTATGCAGCGCACCCAGCAGCCCGCCGGCTGACACGCGCGGGGCCATCTCACCAGCGGCGGGGGCCAGGGACTTCACCTGGAACACAGTGTCACATTTTACATGAACTAACATGATAGCTTGCTTAAAGTACAAGTAAAATTCTATTACTTACAACATTTGTTACAACCGATTTCGATTCTATTAGAAGACATACAATTTTACAATTTCATCTACGAGAGTAGATTCTAACAATATATATATGAGACCCCTGAGAGACAAAAAAAAATCATCAAGAAGTTTTTCTTCATTCATAAGCGTATTCAACATATGTTATACTTAAAATATACAAGTTTTAGTGTTGTATACTCGTAGGTTAGGTTAGGTGTACGAGTGCGTGGCGGTAAATGGCGCAACCTACAAGTTATTAATAATACGATATTTGCGAGTAATAAATAGTAGATTGAATGTTTTGTAATATTGTTGTATAAATACTACGAAGAACGGTCAAGATATGAGACTCGTACTCGTACTCGTACTCGTGGGGTATGTTGATGATGTACTCGTATCTTATGTAACGAACGAAGATGTTTCGTACCGCGCGACCTTGATAAGGGTCGCCAGTTCCAATCCAGTTCCATTTCATTTTTGTGATAAGAAGGTGTAATAAAAGGGCTGGTGAAGATATACGAGTAAGGCCTATGGACTGAAACTCTGTGAGGTGAAAAAGAAATCCCACGTGGAGAGACTGAAGGCTATCTCAGAGTAATCCAGCAAAGGCGCCACATTAACAGGTACAATTCCTTTCAGCATACAAAAGCCAATCTCGCCCCGGCCAGCCCTTTTCTTGTTCAAATAAGATTTTAGTTCCGCAAGTTATCAGCCGAACCCGTGGTGCACTGGTGCACTGGTGCACTGGTGCACTGGTGCACTGGTGCACTGGTGCACTGGTTCGGCTGATTCGGCACGGTGAAAATGTTTTCTTCTTTTACAATTATTTCCATGATAACGTAACTTTCTAACAGTTAAAGAAATTTGGGAATCGGTTCGGTAGTTTTTTGAGTTTATTTTGTTACATACTAAAATATAATTATTTCATCTTTATATTATCATTGGTGTATATAATATAAGTTTCTTATAATAATATTCCCTAATATATACACTTAGTACTGAAAAGTAAGCAATAGATCGTCATCGCTCTTACGCTGTGTGTTATCGAACCGCTACTCGTACAATAGATCGTCATCGCTCTTACGCTGTGTGTTATCGAACCGCTACTCGTACAATAGATCGTCATCGCTCTTACGCTGTGTGTTATCGAGACCGCTACTCGTACAATAGATCGTCATCGCTCTTACGCTGTGTGTTATCGAACCGCTACTCGTACAATAGATCGTCATCGCTCTTACGCTGTGTGTTATCGAGACCGCTACTCGTACAATAGATCGTCATCGCTCTTACGCTGTGTGTTATCGAGACCGCTACTCGTACAATAGATCGTCATCGCTCTTACGCTGTGTGTTATCGAACCGCTACTCGTACAATAGATCGTCATCGCTCTTACGCTGTGTGTTATCGAGACCGCTACTCGTACAATAGATCGTCATCGCTCTTACGCTGTGTGTTATCGAACCGCTACTCGTACAATAGATCGTCATCGCTCTTACGCTGTGTGTTATCGAGACCGCTACTCGTACAATAGATCGTCATCGCTCTTACGCTGTGTGTTATCGAACCGCTACTCGTACAATAGATCGTCATCGCTCTTACGCTGTGTGTTATCGAGACCGCTACTCGTACAATAGATCGTCATCGCTCTTACGCTGTGTGTTATCGAACCGCTACTCGTACAATAGATCGTCATCGCTCTTACGCTGTGTGTTATCGAGACCGCTACTCGTACAATAGATCGTCATCGCTCTTACGCTGTGTGTTATCGAGACCGCTACTCGTACAATAGATCATCATCGCTCTTACGCTGTGTGTTATCGAACCGCTACTCGTACAATAGATCGTCATCGCTCTTACGCTGTGTGTTATCGAGACCGCTACTCGTACAATAAATCGTCATCGCTCTTACGCTGTGTGTTATCGAGACCGCTACTCGTACAATAGATCGTCATCGCTCTTACGCTGTGTGTTATCGAGACCGCTACTCGTACAATAGATCATCATCGCTCTTACGCTGTGTGTTATCGAACCGCTACTCGTACAATAGATCGTCATCGCTCTTACGCTGTGTGTTATCGAGACCGCTACTCGTACAATAGATCGTCATCGCTCTTACGCTGTGTGTTATCGAGACCGCTACTCGTACAATAGATCGTCATCGCTCTTACGCTGTGTGTTATCGAGACCGCTACTCGTACAATAAATCGTCATCGCTCTTACGCTGTGTGTTATCGAGACCGCTACTCGTACAATAGATCGTCATCGCTCTTACGCTGTGTGTTATCGAGACCGCTACTCGTACAATAGATCATCATCGCTCTTACGCTGTGTGTTATCGAACCGCTACTCGTACAATAGATCGTCATCGCTCTTACGCTGTGTGTTATCGAGACCGCTACTCGTACAATAGATCGTCATCGCTCTTACGCTGTGTGTTATCGAGACCGCTACTCGTACAATAGATCGTCATCGCTCTTACGCTGTGTGTTATCGAGACCGCTACTCGTACAATAAATCGTCATCGCTCTTACGCTGTGTGTTATCGAGACCGCTACTCGTACAATAGATCGTCATCGCTCTTACGCTGTGTGTTATCGAGACCGCTACTCGTACAATAGATCATCATCGCTCTTACGCTGTGTGTTATCGAACCGCTACTCGTACAATAGATCGTCATCGCTCTTACGCTGTGTGTTATCGAGACCGCTACTCGTACAATAGATCGTCATCGCTCTTACGCTGTGTGTTATCGAGACCGCTACTCGTACAATAGATCATCATCGCTCTTACGCTGTGTGTTATCGAACCGCTACTCGTACAATAGATCGTCATCGCTCTTACGCTGTGTGTTATCGAGACCGCTACTCGTACAATAGATCGTCATCGCTCTTACGCTGTGTGTTATCGAGACCGCTACTCGTACAATAGATCGTCATCGCTCTTACGCTGTGTGTTATCGAGACCGCTACTCGTACAATAGATCATCATCGCTCTTACGCTGTGTGTTATCGAACCGCTACTCGTACAATAGATCGTCATCGCTCTTACGCTGTGTGTTATCGAGACCGCTACTCGTACAATAGATCGTCATCGCTCTTACGCTGTGTGTTATCGAGACCGCTACTCGTACAATAGATCGTCATCGCTCTTACGCTGTGTGTTATCGAACCGCTACTCGTACAATAGATCGTCATCGCTCTTACGCTGTGTGTTATCGAGACCGCTACTCGTACAATAGATCGTCATCGCTCTTACGCTGTGTGTTATCGAGACCGCTACTCGTACAATAGATCGTCATCGCTCTTACGCTGTGTGTTATCGAGACCGCTACTCGTACAATAGATCGTCATCGCTCTTACGCTGTGTGTTATCGAGACCGCTACTCGTACAATAGATCGTCATCGCTCTTACGCTGTGTGTTATCGAGACCGCTACTCGTACAATAGATCGTCATCGCTCTTACGCTGTGTGTTATCGAGACCGCTACTCGTACAATAGATCATCATCGCTCTTACGCTGTGTGTTATCGAACCGCTACTCGTACAATAGATCGTCATCGCTCTTACGCTGTGTGTTATCGAGACCGCTACTCGTACAATAGATCGTCATCGCTCTTACGCTGTGTGTTATCGAGACCGCTACTCGTACAATAGATCGTCATCGCTCTTACGCTGTGTGTTATCGAGACCGCTACTCGTACAATAGATCATCATCGCTCTTACGCTGTGTGTTATCGAACCGCTACTCGTACAATAGATCGTCATCGCTCTTACGCTGTGTGTTATCGAGACCGCTACTCGTACAATAGATCGTCATCGCTCTTACGCTGTGTGTTATCGAGACCGCTACTCGTACAATAGATCGTCATCGCTCTTACGCTGTGTGTTATCGAACCGCTACTCGTACAATAGATCGTCATCGCTCTTACGCTGTGTGTTATCGAGACCGCTACTCGTACAATAGATCGTCATCGCTCTTACGCTGTGTGTTATCGAGACCGCTACTCGTACAATCGACAACATTTCAAATATTTCAACGACCATTTTTATTACGATAATGGAAAGACAAATAAAAAAATAACGTACCTACTACTACTTTTTATTTACATTAATAATGTAATACTCGTAATTACGTTTTCAGAGATATTTGAAAATATAAGAAAAGTTCAGCATAATGTTATTCTCGTCAAAAGCTCGTAAAAAATGATGTCACTATTTATTTGCATATTTGTTGTTTGTTATAGTATGGTTCACAGGTGACAGATACAATAAAAAAAACATTAGTGGCATCTGACGGTCTTAACATATATACGAGATTTTTTCAATGTTTTTTTTTTGTAAATCACTCCGCAGAAAGTGGATATAAAATCTGGTATTTTTAGTATGAACTCTGTACACTTCTTCACTTACATTACCTCGGAATGAATGTTGTCTATTGGCGGCTCATCGTGAGCTCGGCAGAACCAGACAACCCAGACCCCAGACCTCAGGTACTCGTAGTTATAGCGATGCAGGTAGTGACAAACGAACATCAACCCTCGCACACTAATATCTTTACATACATACATGGGCTGGTTTAGGAACAGGTTCTCACTCAGCGTACATACGAGTACCTACACACAGCTGCAGGGCCCAGAGCTGACCTCTCGGAGTGCAACGTGCGACTACGTTACGACACCAAACTATTCACTACTGCAGCAGGCATCATTATAACGAACATCTAAACATTGACGTTGTTCGTCCTACATTTGTAGTCTATACGTCCCATTATACGATAAAGCTCAACTGCTCGAATATTGGACTTACTCCTGAAAAAGCAAGCAATATGAGTTTAACTGCCGCACTCACAGACGTCCCTGGTAAAGTTGCTACTCAGAGTCATCGATGTCTCAGAGTCAATACTTATATATTGATGGTTTAAATAATCATTGACGTCTCTAAGTGCGGCAGTAATACCCTCTGGAGGATCGTGAAGAACGTTTTAATGCTCAGAAATTTGTACAACCTGGAGAAGACTGCCATACTTACCGGAATGAGTTCTGATTTTACAACATCTCCGGGATCATACATTATGCATATCTTACATTTTAGGAGTCTTATGCTGTCATAAGACAATAGTCAAATTGTTTCCTTGACAGACACTTAGAAGACATAATAATATTATTTGGATACGGGAATATTATTTTAATTGAGAACCGTATTTGCACTGAGTCTGGAAAATTTTTGTTTCGTTTGTCACGATATTTTTTTCGCGAGAGTCGCGAGGTCGCGAGATGACCAATGGTAAGTTTTCACTGACCGGATAGTCCTGTGTCTTGCAACCGTGGTTCCACGCGTACATGGTGGCGAGTGCTGCCAGCGCGGCTCGCTCGCCTCGCGCCGCCAGCAAGTACCGCGGGCTCTCGGGCAGTACGACCAGCACGGCCGCGGCACCCAGCGCCGGGCACCACCACACCCACATGAAGGCGCGCCACGGCACCACCACCACGTGCCACACGCGCCACGACCACGTGCCCGGGATTATCAGCCACGCCACACCTGACACACACACATCATGTACCTCATTACAACTAATAATGACCCGATGGATGTATGGATGTTATTGGTGGGTACTTAATGTAACTTTATCGCATTATAACTTCTAAAAGATTCCATATTGTATCAGCTTTAACGTCGACGTCTAAATCTACTTTCTGAATATTGTTATGAAAAATCAAATCATAATTGTTTATTGGTGATAACTGTTTAGTTTACTGTGTACTCGTGGTTTCAGAATGTCGTCTGAACTATTGCGGTACTGAGTTAACATTAAGTATTTGTCTATGATTTTACAAACTTACCGTCACTAATACACTAATACACTCGCAAACATTTTTAATCGAAAGTGTAGTGTTTATTCAACTTTATTATTATTATTAAACTTATTGTTATTATTTATCGATTCAAATAAAATTCGACGATCGAACAAATGTAAAAAAGATAGTGTAAGTCCTCATCATACCCGACACACGGATCGCTATTTGCTAAGAACATAAATGTTTGAACCTAAACACATGACGTTTGGAGAGAGTATTCATTGCAGGTTGTAAGGATGTCATTTTTGGAAATTCAACCCCGAAGAGGGTCTAATGGGGGGTTCAAAGTTTAAAACTACTTTGTATTTAATTTAATGTAGCTGGTAACGGCTAGTAGTAGTTTATACTATATTTGTTATGACGTCACTCGAACGATGTGCTTATCGTTGTTTTGTTACATGAACTAAAATAAAGATAACCTCCAACGTTCGTCGGCTGCTCTTCAACTTGCTATTTACGCGTATTACATAACTTAACATATAATGGTATCAAAGTTCTTAGTAAATAGAATATATGAAAGTTCTTTGATATTTTTTTCTCTGAGATTAATCAGATTTATATACGTCGTATACAGTAAAATGTTCAAGTCAACCCGAGTGTCATTCCACGTATTGATTTTTGAAGGACGGAAAACCATATGACCTCTACATTTGCCGATTTTTCCCATTTTAAAATGGAAACTAAATCATAGTATTTTTAAAAACATTGCTTTTTAATGTAAAAACAAACAAACTAAAATATACTTTCGTGAATGAACATCTAAATGCAGTTTGTCAAGATCATTTGGAACGAGCTCGTGACTCGTAGCAACGACACTATCATTGAGATGTGTGAAGATAAGATCGCAAATATCACAATATTAGTGATAGCACTAGTTCAATAACCTACTTAATATGTCTAGACGTAACACTTTACACTCAATTATATTGTTTTATGTCACCCAGTGTCAGCTCAGCGCCGAGCTCTGTGGCTAACTGTAGTGCTCAGCGCTACAGCACTCTACTGTTCATACTTTTACTCATTTTATCATAACAGTTATTAATTTTCCGAGTTTCAAGAGAAAATTTATAAATTAAAATTAACTTGTTTTTCGATATAATATGTTTAAGTAGTTATTACATTAGGAAAGGCTACCTGCCAAGATCCGAGCGGTTTCATCCGGATATGTGGCCACAGCTGCTTCAACAATGTTATTATATTTCAATTAGTAAATAATTTAGAATTTTGACCTAGTTAAACAATATACACAGTAACAAGGAACACTATTCTGATTCTACCAGAACTTGCTTTTGTAAACCAACTATCAGCTCGACGCTAAGTTGGTTTTCCCAGTTGTGTCACATTCTCTTTATCTTACTGCATAATTACTGAAATAAATGACTACAATTGTTATTTTCACTCGATTATCTATTTTTATCTCATTTAGATCATTATCATTTACACCGGTTAGCGCCAGATCCATTTTTGGTTTAACATATTATCTGCTTCTGCTCTCGATGGCATTCCCACGATTACAGAATAAATTAATATTCAATTATAAAAAAAATTTAAAGCTCCGCTTTGAATGAATACATTTTCATAAATTTTAATGTTGATTATCAAAGAATATTTAACACGTGTCGTGTATAATGAAAGAATCTGATCGACGGATTCGAAACAAAGTAGGATCGATGCCTCGTTATCGGGAGATACTTCCTGGAGAGCGAGAGTCAACAAACCAAGTGCACAGATATCAATGATCTTGCATTACAAATTGAACATTACCACCTTGTGATAAGACTCAACAGTATCGCGAGTCCTTGGTGCGGACTTGTAAATAGTGACGCTTGACTTTGATGATATGCGAATGATAAGAGGCTCGTTAGTGGGTCAGCCGTCAACTAACTGTGGCCATTAGACGGAGATACCCACCAGTGGTGACGTCGTGGCAGATAACCTCGTGTTATTGACACTCTGAGTGTTAAAGTCACAATGACAGTGACAGGGCTGCCTGCACCGACACACGAGGATTTTGTTGCCGAGATCAACAAGTTGAAGGGCTCGATGCAACTAATCATTGAATGAATGTCATACTTATCTAAACTATTGCAATAGCCTTGTTCAGTGCGAGTGTTTCCCCAGCGCAATAAACACAACCTTAACTAGCAGTTCTTCCAGCTATAGATTTCGCTTTTTAGCAATCCACAGTATTTTTTTGCTTATTTAGGCTTTAATCTCTGAACCGATACTTTTTGTATTCGACAATATTATTTGAAATTGACTACCAAATGTATTAACAAAAACATCCAGTGTGCTGTATGCAGGCGTATTGGACACACGAAGCCTGTCTGTCGGTGTGTGATGTCATGTACACTGCACTGCACACACGACACGTCACCTAACTGAGCCTAGAAGTATTAAGAATATTTTGTTTTCTAGTACATAGTAAAAGTTGTATCACGCATAAAACACATGGTGTACTCCTTAGTTAGTCCAGGAATGAAAATTCCTGTATGCCTATTTTTAGTTCACTATGTGTAGTCCAGAGGGAGCTTACAGCAACATTTCTTGATTGAGAGAGGTATTTCCTCAAAAAGAGCAAAAGTCTCGTAAGGTATTATTATTATTCATACCCTGTGGGGCTATAAGACGATATTATTTATATTTGGCAGAAGTTATTTTTGATCAAAAATAGGAATGTCAACTGCTAACAAATTTCATAACAGTTATTTGAAATATTAGTTCGTAGATATAAAATAGGAAGTTTACTGAGGCGGATTCACACAAGGATTGGTAAGAGTTTTCGGAGGTTGTGCTCGCGTGGTTTAGTATTTTCAGAATTACTAGTTTGAAACTAATCATAAACAGAAGCGATATGGGTTCCTTTTACAACTGCGGATTCCTAAACATAAACAAAAAAAAAAAACTCCACGCACATTCTTTAAATAATCAGTGTCAGGTTTCGATCACTTGGTACCCGAGTGTTACGTATAACCGGCTTTTCTAAGAATATTTACGCAGTTTTTAAACGTTCGACTTTAATATGAATGATATGAATCCTAAGTTTCATCCTACGTCACATTGTACTATAAACGTAACGAGTACACTTGTATTTATTCACCATTACTTATGTGAAACGTTATACTCGTAGTATGTTACAATGTCCATAGATTATTATAACTAATATTGTTTCGTGATGTAATGCTTATCAAAGTAACCTACATTATTGCGAGCAGATGCTTCATGTTAAACTCTCTACATATAGTTTTATTGCACACGCACGTCTCTTGTAGGTTTTAAAATAAAGTTTGTGTTAATTAGTTTCTCGTCTTTATTATCAAGTCGGGCACAGATAAGTTTAGGTGTCATTTGGTCCACCACACGTGCCGACCCTGAGCTAACTGCAGGCTTGTCCCGCGACACTTCTGATACCGTGGATTCATACAGATGGAAAAACACAATCGTAAATATACTCTTCGCTTTTCTGGCGAGCGTGTCCAATCTGAGATTAACAAAATTTGATTTTGTCAATCAGTAGTGTAGGATGATTGACGCAAGTACTTACACTACGAAAATTACAAATCAATCTATACGAAACTTAACAATTTTGTATAATAATACGCCTAATAACGCTTCTAGTTAAGTAGATGATGGTATATTATATTACCATAGTGCAGTTACCTGGCAGAATGATGAAGGAGAAGGATATGAAGGCGGAGCCCCACGCGATGGAGGCGGCGCGCCGCGAGCCGCAGTGCATCTCTCCTAGGTACGCGTACACGGTCGCGCTCGACGCGGAGATACTGTACCACAACACTCACATGGACCATATCAATTAATTAATTAGCTAGGCTCTGATACGACGCACTGTCCTTATATTAAAAGATAATTTACTCTATTGAACCAACCCTATGTTGGAGAAAACAAATGAGCCGTAACACAAAGTTTTAGTTTATTAGCAAGGTCGGTAATACTTAAGTAAGGTAAACACTTACAGACAGCCGGTGAGGAACCGCAGCACGATGAGCGTAGCGACGCTGGTGGCGAAGGAGGAGGCGAAGGAGACCGTGGCGGAGACTAGCAGAGCCGGGAGCATCACCGCGCGCCGCCCGCACCGGTCGCCCAGGTAGCCCCACACGAACGACGTGCTGATTATACCTGCGGACGAGACACCACCACAACTTAGTTACAAACATACATACTGTGAACCTAATAAATATAATGAAAAGGCTCCTTAACGATAACAAAACCATTAATCGAGCTAAGTTTAGTAACATAAAAATACAATAAACTTTTATTGCAGTGATGACGATCCAAAAAACATAAAGAGCCCATGACCTGCATGTCGTTAAATTAATCTTTATAGAGGTGCAATAATCTGCAATCGCACAGACATTGACCTTAAACATCAAAACACAATATATAACATATATTTTTTTGTAATACCAGTAGCCCTGCTATACAACGTGTAATCTTATTGCACTGTCTATTAGTTCGCGAGAGTTCGTTTGTATTTATTCAAATTAATAAACATTGAGTTCCGTACAATAGTTTTGTAGCAGATTTCTCAGTGTTGGACTACAGTCCACAGTCCACAGTCCACAGTCCACAGTCCACAGTCCACAGTCCACAGTCAAAAACTAGCATTATCTTAAAAAATTGTAAAAGACCGACACGATACGCTCTCCTGTCGTTTAGATCTCACATACAGTGGAGTATGTGCTGTGTGTCCATTCTTGTGGTTCGATTAACTACACACAAAAAACTAACAATAAACACACACACGAACAATACGTGTTATTTTCTATACGAGTAGACATTCGTATAGAAACGTCTTCATGTTTGTTTGCGATAATACAAACGATTACTTATACCGCAACCTAATAGCTACTCGACGATATTGAACATACTTAATGCACATTTAACAAAGTGATCTTGAATTCTCGTAAACTGTGTGATCAATACCAAAATATTTGATTTATTGAATAATTGCAATGCTTTATCTACTGTATACCTACTCGTAAATATAGCCGAGGACATTTAGTTAGGAGTGCTTCTATTATTTGTAGATGGTATAGTTATGTCTGACGATCACAATCATACTACATTTTGTGTAACGACTGCCATTAAATGGTAAGTAAAAGTCAACGACATAATAGAGTCACAGGTGAAGGTGAGCGTTGAGCGAGCACTCACAGACACAGAGTACAATTTCACTCGTAGTATACCCGATACCTGGCTTGCACAATACTTAATGCGACGACACAAGTATGCAAGCATATCTACATACCTGTAGTGGTACGAGTAGTGACAGTGACCGCACTACACTATCGTTACACGTTCACCTCTACATCATTCATTCATACTACGAGTAATCACCTTGTTACCTAAATAACAGAGGGAGGAGTTAGATGCGTTCTGTCAGTACGTACTCGTACTCGTACTCGTACTCGTAGGTGATGACACACACAGAAGCAATAATGCATCAACAACAATACAAATTTTGTACAAAGGCAAAACTAACGACACAACAAAGACTATGAAAACAGAAGTGTATGACACTTGTCTTGCAAATAGTTTACAAATACATATACATTATTTTGTTTGTATTTCGCTAAAAAATAAACGGTCGTAAGAATAGATAATAAACATTTGAACCAAAGTGATAAGAAAATACCTAATTAACAATGAGTAACGACGGTCTTGACAATCAAATAGATACAATAGAAAGCAACCCAGTAATTAATAATCCGGGTGTCAGGATCAAGTTGAATATTAACGTTGTTAGGACAAAATGACGTAAAAGCTTAGATATCCAATATTCACATAAGTACGAAATCGGTTTAAGAAGTTGGAAATGGAGCGGAGTTAACTCGCTATTTATCGCGATTAATGACTTCAAGGTGGTTTTCTACAATCTACATACAGTAGGTGAAGGTCAACCTATAATCTGCAAGTCTCTGACTATCGATATTTTCCAAACGTCACTGCCTTTAACTGTGTTGCGGTAAACGCAGTAGTTAAAATATAAATCACAGCCAAGCCAGAAGTTAATGTTAATAATGTGAGTAGCGAGTAACTTTCTGTAAGTATATTATTATTTAAAGTATTATTTAAAAGTGAAGCAAGGCAAGTGAACAGGAAAACAATATTTAGTTGGAAATGCAATAAGACCAGTTATTTTTCTAAAAATTCTCTAATACATTTGGGACTTTTTTTCTTATATCCCAACTTTTGCGTCATCAATTTTCATTCATAGTTGCGCCAGCTTATCTAGTTGACAATTTCAAGAACACGTATTGAATGATAATTCTGTTTATGCTTCACTTGAAGTGCTATTGTTATGGTGTAAGATTGGTCGTTGTTTACCTATGAAGGCGGCGGCGTTGAGCAGCCCCTTGTTGGCGGTGGTGAGTCGCAGGTCGCACTCGGCGGCGGTGGTCGCGTAGCTCATGCCCACTGACTCCATCGACACGTTCAGCATGATGAGCCCGCTCACCACCAGCACCACGTGGTTCAACTTGCCGTGACCTGTCGGAGGAGCACGCCGCGTGTGTATTCTCCGCTTTACGAGCGACCATCGCAACTACTTTCTTTACATTATGAGACAGAACACGTTCAAAAGTGATAGGGAAACTCTAATTCCATTTAGAGTTGTAAGTTTGTTTTTTTTACTTGGTTTAGTTAAACGTACATAATCTTAATATTGCATTACATTAATAATGGCTTCAGAATATGAATATGATATATTTCGTTAATGTTTAATACAGAAAGCGATGCGGAGATGATAATCAATTATGCAAAAGTAAATTTAACAGTAACTATATGTATCTATAAATTAACATTTTCAAAATTCGAAGGACTTATTGTGTGTTACATATTCATGTGGTTAGAATGCTGTCAGCATTGACATTTTGTAAACCATTACCTAATATGTTGAAACTGTTTCTTGTATTAAATATTAATAACATTTTTGAATGTACTTGAGTACATTATTTTACTGAAGCAATGGGTACAGAAAATATGAGCTAGCTTTTATAGAATGTGACGAATATATATAATACTTGTTATAATTTGATTGTGTGTGATTGTGATGGTTCCGTTGAATGTGATATTGAGTGGACACTCGGAGGTGGTAACACTTGCTCTGTTCGTCTGTGCGTGTACATTAGTGGCAGAAGTAACAATATTCACTTTGTGCGAGTGTCATTATTAATAACGTGACCTGCTCGTTTGTGTTTGTGTAGTGTAGTGTAGTGTTGTGTACTCGTAGTGATACAATCCTGAGCCGTTAATGCGTGTATAGATTAAATCAAGTTTAGTACGTATAGCATTGGTAGTTCACTGGTACCTAGCTCATTAGCCACATTCGGTACATTATAACAATCATTGTATGATAAGGGTTTAGGTCACAAGTTGTTTGTATTGTGCTTGTCTTATCTGCGATTTGTTTTGTTTAAATGTAGCCAAACCTACTGATTAAATGATTTGCAGTTTTTCAAGTTCAATGTTACTCTTTCAATTTGTTAATACTATGTCAAATTACTGCATTAAGTACCTTACTCACTATACAGTAACACGTACGTAACATTACGACGATACAGACAGTAACCCTGTGTAGTGTGTACTCAGCAGAACTTCTTTCAAAAGATGACGATGTGTTTATTTACCTGTCAATTCAAAGGCATCTTCAAAAGTATATTCATTGTCCTTTCTCTGATCCTTTTCAACGTCAGGTAGAAACTTATCACTCTCCTCAATCTTCATTGTAGAAAATAATTTAGTTAGCTCTGAAGGTTTGTTATTAGATATTATACGCAGCTTTTGTTGAATGTGTCGACCGGCGCGGGCGGCGCGGCGTCTCGGCTTCTCTTGCACCGGCTTGCAGATTTTCGCACGTCTTTGTGAAGCTAATTGTGCCTAGGAATTTTTATTACAATTAAAACTATGTGAAATTTCACTGTTATTTACTATATCATTTTGATGAAATAGGTATTTATCTAATATATATTATTAAGCTTGACGTCGATCAAGTGAGTCGCGTGTGACACTGGGTGTCGCTGGGCGAAGCGCGTACGCAGCACGACACGACACGACACGACCGCACCGAGCCGAGCGCGCTCGACGACTGACACACTTTACTTAGCAAATTCTAAATTTAAAAGAGAACGCACTTCTCGTCACACGAGCAGCGCGCGCGCACTCATGTCATACTACGAGTAGTGTTCAATAAACAAATCGTGTAGGCTAGGGGTGTACTACCAATAACCCTAAACGAATCACTAACCAATAACCCTGTATATACACCCTAACCAATAACCCTGTATATGAGACAGATATGGTTCATTAAAGTAATATTATTTTACGCTAAATTTTTCATCGGGTTTTTTTTCTAGGACTAAAGAGTCCTAGAAAAAAACCCACCCACTGAGTACCCACTGAGTTGGGTACAGATAAAGATCTGTACCCAACTCAGTGGGTACACATAAAAGAAGGGTTACAAGTTAATAGAACGCAATTCTATATATCTTTTTATATGAATAAAAGTGTCAGTCCTTACTGACTGATATTTTCTAAGAATCAATGTAAAGTCTAAACCGCTGAATGGTGTATGGTGTATTCATTAGGGTGTGGGCTGTACTATGAAAGGATTTTCGGAAATTCAAGCCCTAAGGGGTTCAAATAGGGGTTCATAATTAGACACTTTTAATATTAAAATTATATTAAAAGTGAATAAAAAGTAAAATAGCTACTAGTGTATTTACATAAATGTTGTCTGTATGTACAAAATGTGCTCCTGGCTATTCATTCATTCAGTCAATATTAAGATGGAAGCGAATCACATTTTTTGCAGTAAATTATTGGTACTTATTTACTGAAATGATGATAAAAAACCGTCATAAAGCGGTTAACGCTCAGTCATTACTGATACCATATGTCTAGTGTAGTTTGTAAGTGTGCCGGAGTAAGCGCGTCACGATGCGATGCTACGAGTGTGACCAGTAGGACTATTGGCTAGAGTTACACATGAAACAAATGAAAACAAGAGTAAATAAATTTGTGTTCCTGTTGACTGCGTTGAAGTAGCCTGAAGTAAAATGAAGTATCAATCCAAGACATCAGATATCCTGGTGCCAAATTTCATCCAAATTCGTTTAGCCGTTTGATCGTGAAGGAGTCACAAACAAACTCACACAACCCCACACAGACAAACTTTCGCCTTTGTAACATTTAGTGAATAATAAATAAAGGGCATAATTTAGACGGTCACCAAAAATACATTTTATGTTCAGGTATTTTTTTTTATAATGACATGCTGAACACTTTCGTCAACAAGGTCCGCAGTAGGTTCAAGTTATTTTTTTTTGGTGAGTATTTATCCATTTTGGTAACCGTTTATAATTTTTTTTGTAGTAAAATAGGCTTTTTAAACACGAGCCATAAATAAATATCACTTCCTTATATAGGTATAATTTTTTCAGCATTCTTTGACAGTAACACGAGTAACTTCTTCATTAATTGTGTCAACTAGCACGAGCACTACTCGTAAGTACGTCGAGTCTCATCGGTGGGCTTTGTTCAAATCAACCTCACCGATGAGATAAGAAGAGAAAATTAAATAATTACGATTTTTAATAAGAAACTCAAGCAGCGAGTGTTACTCGACACTCGTCTACTCGTAGGATCAGAAGATGGCGCGCTACAGAGCGGATGTACACGCACTTATATAATTACACACAGGAAGCGGAAGCTGTTCATCAATAACTAACTAGCCTCCAGTGTTGCTACTTACTGTACCTACTTACTGTCGCCGGGACTCGACAACAGAGAGCGAGTGAGTGACGTCATCTACTCGCACGTCAAAACCAGTCCAGCGGTACAGGCTGTAGGCAGAAGGCTGCAGGGGCTGACATAGAGTTCTGACATACATACTTACACACTATTCCTTTGATGGCATGACACACGGCTCCCTGGCGCCAAGGAGCTATGCGCAAAGGCAAGCTCGCTACAACTTCCTCGTTTAGTTATAAAGTTTGAAAGAATGATCGCGCGCTTGATTTATGTTATGTCTGACCTTTCCTGTATGATTATAGCAACGTGTTGAGGTAGGTCAAATAATTATTACATACATACGTTATTAGCATGACGTTATATGATTACACTACGAGTAGTAGAGTCCAGTGCTAGAGACGAGGCGAGGTTCTTCCTCGTCCGGGTGCAGGTGCAGGTGCTGTGCGAGCTTGTGTCGAGCTTCCATGTGTGAGTGTCGGAGTGGCGGAGTGGTGGCCGGGCTACTGGCTGTCACAGTTCCTAGGCTGAGCGAAGCACTCTGTCACGACCTACTCTTGTTGTCGTTGTGATTATTCGCGATATTTGTTTTTGCATCCGAAACATACACGTGTATATTTGAACAAAACAAAATATCATTTTCATGTTATGACTATTATCCAGTTGTTATAACGGTCCCAAATTAGCCTTGACCTTTATAAAAGACTCTACCAGTACGGGGCACCTACTGATGCCTTGTGTACACATAGGTCACAGACAAAAGACTTAGCAAATTTTCAACTGAGAGTAACAGCTACTCGTAAAGTGTCTTATGTAACTGCAACATCCTAAAAAGTCAGAAATGACGACAATATAACTTTGTCTGCATTTCAAAACACGACGGATGGAAATTAAATCTAACCCAGTGGATAACTCTTTCTCCGCTTACTCTACCGCGAGGGTACAATAAAGACTGCAAGTAACTGGTTGTGGTATCCGCTATCAGTTTTTTTTTGCAACAATGCCTTATAATGAGAAGTCTCTTGAGAGTATTTTAAAGTTGTTTATGTTGTTCACAAAACTTGCACAAAAATTCTTATTACGATGACATTGGACATTTCAATTGCTTAGATTTTCAGAAACAGCAAATTTTCTTTGCATAAAATGTAATGTTTGCTTTAATTCAAGTACTGGTTTAATATTTATTCAAAACAGTATTTTAGAAAAAGCTCAATAAAATAAAATATATAATATTTACTAAACACTCCAAAATAATGTTCTACTCGTTTAGATACTCGTATTGCCGTCTTGGTTTTTGCCGTCATTCTTTATAAAGGACAACATTTCCCGAGTTCTAAAACTGTACACTTAATAATAATAATATTTTTTTTCGTTTATTTGAGTAAAAAAACGGTAAGTACAATAAAACTTATGTTTAGGGGCTTATAATAGGATACAATGTAGGTAACTATTGTACAAGTAAGTAATTGTCTCTCTGCGCCTCACACTAGGATAACCTGTGTCGTGACACTCAGCGCACCACAGTTTCCGAATATAATTAATTTATTAACCTAGAACTTGTCTTAATTTGTAGTAACTTACAAGTTTACATCTCAGAAAGGTCTAGTTTTGATATAAACACTAGAATTGCTATTGCATAGTTACAAACAATCGGCTATTTTCGATTTGACAAATGAAAATTATGGTAAAAATAAATATAATTGAGAGGTGCACATGTGTGAGTGACGGAAGTATGTAGTGTTAGTGTGAAGTGTGGGGCTGTAGGTATAGATGTGTGCATGTCGCTATTGTGTCGTATGTGTGGTGTGAACCGCTGAACGTCTAAAAAAGCAGCTATGCTGCGTAGCAACAGTCCGTCGATCTGGGCTCGCGGCAATACTGCAAATGTCATAGTTAATGAGGGTAACAGTATGATTATTAATGGTAAGAAGTTAAAGAAGTTGAATGTTAACTGTCAATATAGGTAGTGTCGATGTAAGGGATATAGGTAGAATATCTGCGGTGGAAATTTCCATACATAGAAGTTAAAATTATATATATATAATTAGATCAAATTGACTATTTTCAGTTGGTTAGGGGCCTGGATTCCATCAGAACCATTCGATCAGTACTAAGCAGTAAGTTCATTGTAGGCACTACATCAAGATCTCAATTCTAATATGGTATGAAAGCTATAAAATACCTGCAATGTACGAAAACAAAAGTACTATTCACAGATTATACTATGTTATAAAGTTATATTTAATATGGATAGTCATGACCGAATGGGAGGTCGCAGGCCCCTTTTTATTATTTGGGTATAAGAAGTATGCTCTCGGTTACGTCATAGTCCAGCGACAACAGCCAGGCAAAAATTTTTCTTTTACAGACATACCGTGATGTTTGTAATAGGCCAAGAGATTGGTCAAGTCGCTGGTACAAGTAAGGTCCCTTAAAGCAGAAGGAACGTTTACCAAACTCAGTTCTGGTAAAAGGAACAGTCCAAGTATTTTGTCCAGAGGAATTATTGATTGTCGTCAATGCTGACTTCTGGTAACGAGTGATCACTGATTGAATATACAGTTGGCGTACTGTAAGATATTTAGTCTCAGAATAAAGTTGTTGTGTAGGATATAAAATTGGTTTTTTATAGGCTACCTTCAATATAAATCTCTGAGCGCGTTCCAGTTTTATCAGGAAAGTTTTGGCTGCAGATCCCCAACACACTATACAGTAGTTTAAAATAGATTGGCATAGGGCATAGTAAACGATTCTGAGTGTTTTGGGATCCGCTACTGAACCCATTTTTTTAAATATATGTGTTAGTTTTCGTATTCGAGTGTAAAGGTTATTAATTTGACCTTTCCAACGTAGTTTGTCGTCTATGAGGACTCCAAGGTACTTAACACTGCTGACACGTTCTAATTTTGGACAATTACATGGGATATCGAGTCTAAAACCACATGTGTGAAGTTGGAGGTTAGTGAGCTTAGGATAAGTCCGACGAGTGATGGAGAAAGTCATGTATTTGGTTTTGGACGTATTTAGTGTTAACAGGTTGTTTTGAAGCCAATTCGCAACCATCGAAAGCCCGTCCTGTGCTACATCCAATACCTCAGCCCAGCTTTTGCCATGAAATACTAAAGCAGTGTCATCAGCGAAAGTATACAATTTGGCTTGCTTAATCTGAATCTGGCAGAGGTCATTGATGTAAGCCAAAAAGAGGGTAGGTCCTAAGACGCTTCCTTGGGGGACACCATATGTTGAGGACGCATAAGCGCTAAACAGACCTGATATACGAACTCTTTGATTTCGATTGCATAGATACGATTGGAACCAGTTGAGGCATATTCCGCGGATTCCCATGAGCTCTAGTTTCCGGAGTAAGATTGGCCAGGACACCGTATCGAATGCCTTGGCCAAGTCAAGAAAAACTCCTATACATTTTTGTCTCCGGTCAAGACACTCGGTCACATGGTCAACTAGGGCAACCACTGCATCTTCGGTCGACTTATTTGCTCTAAAACTTGTTCCGGAACTTTGTTTTCAAGTTGTTTTAGTTTGAGTTGCGCATAGATATGAGTATATAAGAAAGAGTTTTCACTCAACCCATATATATTTTCAGATTCAATGTTATGTCCATAAGATTACTTATAACTCGTATTCTCAGATGAACTCTGCCTCTAGTTTATCTTCAATGAACGTTGGATTATATTACTAGATAGATGCACTCTTAGTATTCGTTTCTATAGGAGATTGCTCTTGAGATTGCAACACGTGGGCTACTTACAAATACATATTTATTATTTTAAAACATAACAACGCTATTGACATACGTAACTTTTTTTAGTAATGCATACTTCTGATTAGGTATATCTAAACATGATTTTACTTATCATAATGTTATACTTATTAATCCTTATAATTATTATTATGCTAATTACTAACTAGACAGGATAGGAAATGATAGGATAGTGGAAAACAGCCGTCCGTAAAGACTTACAGAGCTTCTGGGCGAAACCTCCTAGTATAAAATAAATCGACAAAAAAATAATTTATACCGCGAAGAACTATCAAGTTTGTGCGGGTGACAATTTATTTGTTAAATTAAATAAACGATATATTTAATATATTTATATTAGCAGATAAATAATATAAAAAGGAAACTTGTAGCTCAATGCAACAAGCTTTTGTATCAATCATTTACCGCAAGAAGTGGGTGGGATACTAGGATTACGCAATGTCATACGAGTTTATAGAATATTCGGAACAAATATGTTCCACTTATGAAAGCCTAAAATAGTACTTGAAATTTTATTAAAGGGTAAAACTGGATGTAATCCACTAAGAAGCCAGATTTCGCAATAAATCCGGCCTCGTAGGGGCCAAATATAGGATCACGCCAAAAGTAGGTCATTTAAATTTTCGAGTAGACTTTATTTTTGAAATATGGTTATATTCTGGTGCCTGCGAATATAGATGAGACAGGAGAGGATGCAGTACTCACATGGGCAGCTCCTATGGGTTGTAGTAGGTCCGCCGGCGGCACAGCTCCTTGTCCGATATCCCAAGAGTCCGTCGTAGATACACCAAAATTGATGTATAATGACGCTATCACGTATATTATTTGATTTTGTAAATTGTCTATTGCAGTCGCGAGGAAACATATCGGTTATCAACACACGCGAGCGCGCGAGCTAACCGTCCGTCACGTATAGGTTTTCTTATACAAGTAGGAATACAAAAATGTCTATTGAAAATAAGATGTTAAATTTTCACTAAAGCGCGGGTCAACCGCGCATTATGGTACAAGTACGAAAAAAAAGAAGCACCAAAATAATAAAAATATAGTTTTTTTTTAACTAGCAATAGTTAGGAAAATAAACTTATTTCATCTTTAGTTGATTTCACCTAAACTTCTTTGTAGGTGCTATACTGTTATATTTGAAGAACAGTTTATTAAATGAAATACTCTTTACCTTGAGTTTGACGATATGCGTGAGTGTTGCAGAAACAAATGAGCATCGCAGAGACAAGTGAATATTGAAAAAACATGAGAGCATCACAGACACAAATCAGCATCGCAGAAACAAAAGATCGTCGCAGAAACAAATAGAAAAATCTTTGTTCTGGGTTTGGATGAAATTCAGAATCCGGTGAGTTATTAGGTACTTAATTCAATTTCTTCATAAAAAAAACAGATCATGTCATTTGTTATAGCTCCCATACAAACTCACAAGCAAAATATATATGTATATGTCGTCTATCGAGTCTCGATTTTGACATTAATGCTGTACGAGTTTTTGGCCTTGAGGACATGAGAGCGCTTCAGTGCGCGGAAGAACAACAAGCCGAGCGTCAATGGCTTACAGATGATCATACAAAAATGTGTAGACTTCCATGCAACATTTTTTTTAAAAATCAACCTATTTTCAAACTAAATCTTAATTTCGTACCCATTAAAAGCGGTATTTAATTTTTTCTCACATAATCTAAATTGAAAAAAAAATTTTTTTTTACACATTTAAAACTTAATTAAGAATAATATCTACCTGCCCTCATAATTAATTTTAAATTGAAATTCTGCTCCAATCTTTAGCTTAAATTAAGCTTAACGATACAAGGAGCAACGAGCAAGCAAAGAGACAATTCGTGCTATATCGGAGACCACCTCGATATAGCATATTATGAAATTTGAGTTAGTAATTTGGAGGTGCCCATGCGCGGGATTTCTTTGAATCGACACTGTCCCTTACGGACTCTCGGTGCTCTCTTAATAAACCGCGAATCAAGCGCGGTTGGGGTAACGTTTTTTTTTAGATTCAGATTCAGATTATTTAAGTACAGCAGATCTTAAATATATAAATTTATTTTAATTAAATCTGCACGCTAGGGCCTGCGGATGTAATTAAAATTAAAAATTGATTATCAAGAGTAGTAGGTATGCCTTTTCTAACATAAATAATTTAAACTTCTTTTTATAAATATAGATCGAGTCTATTTCTTTAATTGTCAATGGCAATTTGTTATAAATTTAAATGTTCATTTATATATACTATTACAATAGAGCTTCGTTTCGTGACTTGCAGTACATAGTTTAGTGTCGTATCTACTGCTTGTGTGAGTCTTATAGTTACTAACATCCGACCTTACTAAAATAGATGCTTCATAAATATTAATACAAGGAAGAGTCATGATTTTAAGATTATTAAAGTGAGGTTTCAAATAGCCCACATATGGCTCTGATGCACTTCTGACATTTGAAAGCAGCTTCTTTTTCAGTTGCGTCAGCCCAAAATACAACGCCATATCTTAGCAAAGAACCTACGTAGGTGTAATACGCAGTCATTAGAGTATCTTTGTTCACTATCTTACAGAACATATATAGCTCGTATGCGTACTGACTGAGCTTGGTACAGATATGTTCCATATGCGGCTTCCAGGACAAGCTGGCATCAATATTTATACCTAGGTTTTTTTTACAATTTACATCTGTAAGTTTTTCGCCATTGTATTGTATCTTAAGCGGCCTAATTCCTTCATTTTTCAATTTAAATGTCATATACATTGTTTTGGTCAAGTTGATTTTAATGTTATTGCTATCCAGACAGGTAATTATATCCGAAAGCGATTTATTAATTTCATTTTCCTGAATATTCTTGTTACTGGCAAAGAGTACTGTGCTGTCATCCGCAAACAAAATCACAGGATGAGTTATGGCATTAGGGAGATCATTAATATAGACTAGAAACAGGAAAGGACCCTGAGGAACTCCAAGCTTTACTGTTCTAAAGTTTGAACGAAATTTATTTTGCATTTTACTTTCCAGACTTAATTTTGTGACCTTGTATATTGCTTACGATCTGTAAGGTAAGATTTAAAAAGAAGTAATATGTAAATGTAATGTTTAATTTTTTAGTCTCGTACTCCATAAGTTTCTAACTTTTTAAGAAGTGTACTGTGGTCTACATGGTCGAACGCCTTCGTCATATCCATAAAGCCCATAACAAACATTTAGGAGAAATTGGTGTATAGTTGATTGTAAATAAGAATTTTATATTTCTCAAAATAACCACTGAGACTGTCATACAAAACCTTTTCAAATACTTTGTCAAAAATGGGTGAAATGGCTATAGGTCTATAGCATATTTTTAAATATGGCTGTTACAACAGATATTTTGAGTTTCTTAGGAAATTGTCCGTATTCAACACAAAGATTAAACACATGACTTACTCCAGGATCTATAATTTTTGAAACTTGTTTAATAACCTTAGTACAGATGCCATCGTACAGCTACTATCATTTAATGATTTAATCACTACAATAATGTTATTATCATATGTCAGAGTATTATTATTTAATAATTATAATTAATTTTATTATTAGATAAGTCATCAACGAAAAAATTGTTGAATGTCTCAGCTATGCTTCTCGTGTCTGAAATGATAATAACACTCATTTCCTCATGTGTGATATTATTATTGTACTTATTTATTATTTGCTTCCTTTTTTATGTTTCGGAGATCGATATATGCATACAATTATAATTTTGTGTTCAAGAAGTTCTATGGCGGAGCATTCAAAGAATTAACAAATACTAAGTTGTTTCAACTCTGTCAGAACTTTAAATTTATGATGATTACGAACTAAAATACACGAACCGCCAGCGCCACTTCTATTGCTACGACAGAACGCTGTTCCGCTGAACGCGTAAAATTTGGAATGCATAAATATTGAATATGCTATTCTTTCATAATGTGTTCCGTTATACATATTACATCAAGGTTAGTATATATTTTTTTATTATATTCTTATTCATTTATTAGTAAATGGGAAAAATTACACGACAAAAACAATGATTAAAATAACATAAAATTACACATTGTTAAGAAATTCGTAAATATTTTTGTAAAAAACTACATACTCACTTTATTATTTTTTATCCGAAATAGCTAGGCATTTGTTCACCAATTCGCACGTAAACAGTCTTGGAGTGTAAATCAACAAACACACTTTCGCATTTATCAGTTGTATGGGGATTTATTTGTTTCGCCTGCGAAAGAAGGACGGTTATGTTATTTGAGTGTATGTGTGTATATTTCTTTGGCACGCCCTAGACCCTAAACAGCTTGTCGTATTTTTATATGAGTAGTGTCAATAAATTTGTTTTTTTCTGCAGATGGTCATAAGCTATATTGGCTGCGTCCCGCGATTTCACTTGTAAAGATACGTTGTGAGGTTGCCAGATTTTGATATTAATCCGTCGATATTTTGATATATAATGCTTATTATGTTATACACGAAATAAATTATTATTTGGCATGTTCTTTTGACTATTATCATAATTTTTGTTTACGTTTTTTAATGCTGCTTCTATGTTCGGAACCTCTTCTTCGTTTGGGACGAAGTCTATGGTAGCCTGAGTGCTCGTTTTTGCCTCACTTTTTTTCTCTTCAGTGTATTTAGTGAATTTATGGGCATAATCTAAGTAAAGTAAGTCTTTCAGTATAGATCTACATACACACGTCATCCTATACCTACCCCTATTCCTATAATTCATATCTATATAACATACGTTGTAAATGTAAGACATAAAAATTTCAAAAGATAGTTTTTCACGTTCATATACTTATTAAGGTACTTCGCATACTATCACATTAGTATTTTTTAAATTAGTTTACCAATTCCGTAAGAGCCGCATAATGCTTGCAGAGTGTTTTGCATGCTTCTACCTGGCTGATCTGCTAAAATCATAATTTTAGGAGCCCTTGATTGTTATACAACAATCAAGGGCTCCTTAAGGGCTCATACATACGTATGTGATATATCGTTGCTGGTCTCTTTCTGGTCTTAAACATTACTATCTATCATATTAGTTTCAGATAAAGGTACTTGCGCAGAGTCCGATAGTCGTATTATGACAACATCATCATTACTAAACGATTCACAGACTGTTGGAACTGTATGAGAGGAGAGCTTGTGCTTGGTAATTCAAAATGGTCACTTGGATTTACTTCGATTTGGTTTTTGCCTTTTTCTCCCAGATTTAGGTGTACTGTAATTATTGCTGTCAACAAAGCAAAGTTTTTTGTACAATTGAATGGTATTATTTCTTTTCTCTAATTTTCTATTCAATGTAGTATTTTCTGTATTTAAATTTGCTATCTCTTGATGTGCTATTTCAATGAACAATGCAGCTCTTTATAATTGTCATCGGGTGAAGTGGTCGTATGATTTAATATTGTGTTTTCGAACGTAGAATTATTAGTTGTAGACAAGTCTAACGAACCATGTCTTCGTAACTTATTTCTGAATGTCACGAATCTTGCGTTGTCCGTACTGTTTAAAGTAGATGGTGTCATATTAAGTCTCTGGGTAATAAATTCTTGTCGAAATATTGTGTAAAACGAAGATTCGGGAGGCCGCGGATGTGAATCAAACGCAGAGCTCTCTGCTTGTCAGCCAGTTGTTGCGCTGATTAAGCCAGTATTCTTGTTAGTATTGAAATTCCTGTTAGGACGGTTTTTGTTGAGTCATGACTATTCAAACATCACTATTTTTTTCACTTCAAATGAAGGTAATTCAAAAAGTACAAAAATATGCGTTAATTTTATAATGTTTTAGCACTTTTACCACTAATATTTATTGTTATTTCACTGTATTTATTATGTTATTTGAAAGATAAACTTTTTCTTTGGTTTCATTCGTAGAAATTCACATTATTTTTAAGAATATTGTAAAGTTCCGTCAAAGTTTTATTTTCAGGTGTTTCTTTACATGAGGGGTTTTCTTTACATTTGAATCGGTGTAGGTACGCCGAAAACCCTACATGTCCGGTCATCACCTGTGTCAAAATTGGGGTGAGTTTAAATTTCCTAATTATTTTAAACGCTTCCGAGGTGTATGGAAAGAACAGTTTTGATACTTTGGCCGTGCTGTCTTCCGTATACTTTTGGTTCCACATCTCAACACTAATCCTCCTTATCTCGCTCTTTGCATACGAAACTGGACATCTGTCGTAGTGCGCGGAGGTTTTCGTGTTAAGAGGGGCCTGCTTGGCCAACTCGTCAGCCCTTTCATTTCCAGGAACTCCAACGTGTGCTTTGACCCAGAACACTTAAATTTTGCACCCCTCAGTCTCGAGCCGGGCAATATTGCGTCTAATTTCGAAGCATAGGGGGTGAAATGTATCTGGGTTTTGCACCATTTGAAGAGCAGACTTCGAGTCGCTCAGCACAGCTGCTTCGCTAGACCTCTCTTTCAGCAGATACTCAGTTGCTTGATGGAGTGCGTAATGCTCGGCCTGGAAGACCGTACAGAACGACTCCAGTCTCATCTTTCTATTATTTATTTCGGCTCCCCTTTTCCAGCATGTATATACTACACCTACCTTCCCTTCCAGTTTACTGCATATCGTTTAGGGAGTCGAAATTTATTTCGAAGGTTCAGGGGAAGCAGCCCAGCTGTTAGGTTAGGTTAGGTTTTTTTTTTTTGTACCTGTCCCGGTGCATAGACCGGGCCCGCGAGCTAATACCCGGATATTCATCCAGGATTGGGTCACTTGTGTGTTTTGTGTAATGCTTTTTTACTTTAATGTAGAATGTATTAGGAGAGGGTATCTATTTATTTGGTTTTAGGAGAGGGTATCTATTTATTTATTTTTCTCTTATGTACTATACATGATTTGTTTTATTATATACTATATTAATGTTTATCTTTTTCCATCTTAATTCAACACAAATAGTTGATAATATGAATTTGCTATTTACATTTTCTTCTTTTTTATATTAATTCTACCTTATCTTTGTTCTAAATTACTTACTTATTTCTTATTATATTATTAGTCTTAATTCAATCTTAGTGCTAATGTAAGTATAGTTTAATATACTACTTAACACTACTTATATATCTACTGTTATTTACTTCGGTTAGGTTAGGTTAGGTCCCCCCCCCCCCCCCGACCCCCCGTGGGTGCCCGCATTGTCGAGGCGGGGGGCTCAGTAGCCGTGGCCTCGCCACCCACGGTGAAGCTAAGAGGTACCCGAGCGGGGCCGCTCCACAAGGATTTGCCCTCCAAGCCTGTGTCGGAGCGGCAACAGGAGGTAGGTTGCGGTGTTTTATGGGGACACCGCAACTGAGGCGGGCTGCAATGTCGTAAGACGGCGCAGCCGAGGATGGGGCCGCGGCGGGAGAGGAGTGCCGGTATTGAGGTGCGCCGCTCTCCCTACCTTCCGCGGCCGCAGCGGGATCACCGGCGCGTGACGGTGACGTGGTGGGGCCGCAGTATTGGAGATTTGCTGCGGCCGAAGTGGCAGGCGGCGGGGCCACTAATGACCCGTCGTAATGGTGGGCCTTCTGCGCGCGCCCCAGAGCTTTTATCTGGAGCGAGCGCTGAAGGCGGTCCGGAGGCAAGTCTGCCCGGACGTGTGGAGCCCTCGCCTATACCTCTCCTTTGAGAGGATTGGTTGTAGGGATAGGTGGAGAAGGGGCAGGCGAAGACGTTGATTACTGTCTTCCCTCCCCATGGTGGTGAATAGCGGGAGACAGGCGCGGGGGCGCCCTCTCCCGCATTGCACATATTCACCACCCCGTCGGTCGGGAGCGGCCGAGCACTCACGGTCGTCCCTGGGCCCCTCCCTGCAAAGAGGGGCGTGCGGGCCCCGCTGTAAAGCGGGCGGTCGTCGGCGGGGGACTGGATGTAAAGGCTCTGCCGGATTCCCAGTCCTCCTCCATGTAGACGATGCGGGAGTGCCGCTGGGTTGTTTAGTGGGTATACCGGGAGCGGCCCGGGAGTCCCACATACCCCCCCCATCCCCCGATGGGGGGGCATGCGTAACGCATTTTTCCCAGCGTAAAAAAAAAAAAAGAGAGGATAGAGAAGGCGCGTAGCCCTGAGGTGCTAGATTCTGACGATTGTTCATCAGTCGGGAGTATGGTGAGCGTAAGTTCTCGGGCGACGGAACGCAGAAAACGTAACTGGCGTTCAAGGAAAAGTGACGACGAGGAATGCTCGAACTCCGGCAGTGGGTCGGATGCTCCAGCTGCCAAAGTCGTTGCAGTGAAGGAAAAGCGTGGCCGGGGCCGTCCGCCCACAACGGGACATTATGTTGGTCTTGCCGCAGCAAAGGCTGCACTTGTTGCAGCAGAACGCGAGGAGATGGAGCTCCGGGCCGAGCAAGAGCTTGCGGAAGCGGCCCGGAACCGGTATCTTACACGAGCTTCAGTGAGCCAGCTGTCTGAATCTTCAGAAGATTTGCCTGAGACTCAGAGTTTGGCCTCTGATTTGAATAAGAGGGTTTTGGACTCTGTAGCCAACATAGAACTGGTGGCTACAAAATCCAAAAACTTAAAGGGTACGTACATACGTGTCCTAAAGGACGCAGCTGCGGACATCAAAATGGCACTAGAAGACCTCCGAAAAAGGTCTTCTTCAGACGAGACAAGGAGGTTGCAGGCTGCTAACGCGCGCTTGCAAGAGCAGGTTGCGGATCTCCGTAAAGAAAACGTTGATATCCGTAAAGAGATGTTGGAGCTGCAGGCGCGCGTTGCGGCTGCGGTACCAGGTGCAGGTTGCTCAGCGCCTAGCAATGTAGACGTTACTGAGGATGATAGCCTGGTACAAAAGGT
Source organism: Ligdia adustata (assembly GCA_947049295.1). NCBI lineage: Eukaryota > Metazoa > Arthropoda > Insecta > Lepidoptera > Geometridae > Ligdia > Ligdia adustata. The sequence goes on from OX346221.1 coordinate 15,008,289, forward strand.
TATTCGCCAAGTCGGTGGGTACGTGAACGCGCGGCTAGAGGCTTTGCAGCCGCAACTCTTGCCGGAGCAACGCATCCGCCCGCCGCTTGCCGCTGATCGCAGAGGCGCCAACCACGTCCCGGAGCCTCAGCCCGGGCCCTCTGGTGCTTCTGTTCCATCGAGTATGACACAGCCTGACCCTGAATCCCGAAAGGGAAAGAAAAGAGTAGGCCAGAAGAATAAAACTGTGGCGAAAGGCAGTAGACCACAAGCTACAGTGACCGGAGGAGATGCACCCCCGTCGATTGACCCACCCACAGAGAGTCGGGCACGGGTTGTTTCAAAGGGGAAGAATAGAAAGAAGGTTGGTACGGCGGAAGCTCCGGCAAATTCACAAAGGTCCCGTCCCCAAACGAAAAAAATCCAGACGTGTCGTCGTGCCAAAAAAGACGGCCCTATACTCCGCGCCCCGAAATCTTCGGCTGTCGTCTTGACGATTCAGCCTGGTGGCGTGGAGAAGGGCCTTACTTATGCGAAGGCATTGTTAGCTGCTAAAGCTAAAATTAATTTAGCATCGCTCGGCATTTCCCAGCTTGGGTTCCGCGTCGCTGTCACCGGTGCTCGAATGCTGGAAATCCCGGGAGACACAAGTGGCGAGCTAGCGGACTCTCTCGCTGCGAAGTTGAGAGAGATCTCTGATGAAGGAGACTTAAAGGTCTCTAGGCCAGTTAAATGCGCGGAACTCCGCATCACTGGCTTAGATGACTCGGTCACACCGAAAGAAGTTGCGTTGGCTATTGCTACGGCAGGGCAATGTGCTTCTGACGGAATCAAGGTGGGCGACATTCGTCGCAACGTTGCAGGCCTGGGCACAGCTTTTGTGCGTTGCCCCGTGGCCGCAGCAAAGAAGGTGTCCGAAGGCGGACGACTACTCATAGGCTGGGTTTCAGCACAGGTCCATGTGCTGACACAAAAACCATTGCGCTGTTTCCGTTGTCTTGAGGTGGGACACGTCCGGGAGCAGTGCAAGGCCGAGACGGACCGTAGCACCTTATGCTACCGTTGCGGCCTCCCTGGCCACAAGGCAGGCAGCTGCTCGGCCGCACCGCACTGCGCAGTTTGTGCAGCTGCTGGAAAGCGGGCTGAACATCGCGTGGGTAGCAAAGCTTGCTCCCCACCGCGGAAAAAGAAAGCAAGGCGTGGCATAAGGTCAGCTCCAACCACCCAGTCAAGGACGACCCAATTGCCGAGCGCTGAAGTGCAAGGGCAAATGGACGTTGTCACGTAATGAATGGGAAACTGAGAACTGGTAACGGTAATTGATGACCGCTACCCGTCCCTAATTGGGAACTGTGGACGCCTGGTTCGGGGGGACCCGCCGTCCACCGAGCAACGTTCCCGAGAATGCGCGATGTGTCTCGTGTTCTGACACATCGCCATTATGAGGGAGGAGTCAAAAACTCCCCGTGTAAGGGGTCTAAAAAGACCACGCGTCGGTTCGTGGAAGGAATACTAACGTAATCCCATGTTCCGACAAATGGCGATTCGATGGAGAACACCCCAGGGTTTTAGTGGGTATGCCGCCATTCTGGCGGTGAGCCCCACATAACCACCACGCTCCCCCGAGCCGGTGGTATCCGTAATTGGATTTTCCAAGGTAAAAAAAAAAAAAAAAGGTTAGATTAGGTTAGGTTAGGTTAGGTTCCCCCCCGTGGGTGCCCGCATTGTCGAGGCGGGGGGGCTCAGTAGCCGTGGCCTCGCCACCCACGGTGAAGCCAAGAGGTACCCGAGCGGGGCCGCTCCACAAGGCTTTGCCTCCAAGCCTATGTCGGAGCGGCAACAGGAGGTAGGTTGCGGTGTTTTATGGGGACACCGCAACTGAGGCGGGCTGCAATGTCGTAAGACGGCGCAGCCGAGGATGGGGCCGCGGCGGGAGAGGAGTGCCGGTATTGAGGTGCGCCGCTCTCCCTACCTTCCGCGGCCGCAGCGGGGTCACCGGCGCGTGACGGTGACGTGGTGGGGCCGCAGTATTGGAGATTTGCTGCGGCCGAAGTGGCAGGCGGCGGGGCCACTAATGACCCGTCGTAATGAGGGGGCCTTCTGCGCGCGCCCCAGAGCTTTTATCTGGAGCGAGCGCTGAAGGCGGTCCGGAGGCAAGTCTGCCCGGACGTGTGGAGCCCTCGCCTATACCTCTCCTTTGAGAGGATTGGTTGTAGGGCTAGGCGGAGATGGGGCAGGTGAAGACGACGATTACTGTCTTCCCTCCCCATGGTGGTGAATAGCGGGAGACAGGCGCGGGGGCGCCCTCTCCCGCATTGCACATATTCACCACCCCGTCGGTCGGGAGCGGCCGAGCACTCACGGTCGTCCCCGGGCCCCTCCCTGCAAAGAGGGGCGTGCGGGCCCCGTTGTAAAGCGGGCGGTCGTCGGCGGGGGACTGGATGTAAAGGCTCTGCCGGATTCCCAGTCCTCCTCCATGTAGACGATGCGGGAGTGCCGCTGGGTTGTTTAGTGGGTATACCGGGAGCGGCCCGGGAGTCCCACATACCCCCCCCATCCCCCGATGGGGGGGCATGCGTAACGCATTTTTCCAAGCGAAAAAAAAAAAAAAAAAAAAAAGGTTACGTTAGGTTCCCCCCCGTGGGTGCCCGCATTGTCGAGGCGGGGGGGCTCAGTAGCCGTGGCCTCGTCACCCACGGTGAAGCCAAGAGGTACCCGAGCGGGGCCGCTCCACAGGGCTTTGACCTCCAAGCCTATGTCGGAGCGGCAACAGGAGGTAGGTTGCGGTGTTTTATGGGGACACCGCAACTGAGGTGGGCTGCAATGTCATACGACGGCGCAGCCGAGGATGGGGCCGCGGCGGGAGAGGAGTGCCGGTATTGAGGTGCGCCGCTCTCCCTACCTTCCGCGGCCGCAGCGCGGGGTCACCGGCGCATGACGGTGACGTGGTGGGGCCGCAGTAGTGGAGATTTACTGCGGCCGAAGTGGCAGGCGGCGGGGCCACTAATGACCCGTCGCAGGAGGAGGCCGTGGTGGGCCTTCTGCGCGCGCCCCAGAGCTTTTATCTGGAGCGAGCGCTGAAGGCGGTCCGGAGGCAAGTCTGCCCGGACGTGTGGAGCCCTCGCCTATACCTCTCCTTTGAGAGGATTGGTTGTAGGGCTAGGCGGAGATGGGGCAGGTGAAGACGACGATTACTGTCTTCCCTCCCCATGGTGGTGAATAGCGGGAGACAGGCGCGGGGGCGCCCTCTCCCGCATTGCACATATTCACCACCCCGTCGGGCGGGAGCGGCCGAGCACTCACGGTCGTTCCTGGGCCCCTCCCTGCAAAGAGGGGCGTGCGGGCCCCGTTGTAAAGCGGGCGGTCGTCGGCGGGGGCCTGGATGTAAAGGCTCTGCCGGATTCCCAGTCCTCCTCCATGTAGACGATGCGGGAGTGCCGCTGGGTTGTTTAGTGGGTATACCGGGAGCGGCCCGGGAGTCCCACATACCCCCCCCATCCCCCGATGGGGGGGCATGCGTAACGCATTTTTCCCAGCGTAAAAAAAAAAAAAAAAGGTTAGGTTAGGTTCCCCCCCGTTCCCCCCGTGGGTGCCCGCATTGTCGAGGCGGGGGGCTCAGTAGCCGTGGCCTCGTCACCCACGGCGAAGCTAAGAGGTACCCGAGCGGGGCCGCTCCACAAGGCTTTGACCCAAGCCTATGTCGGAGCGGCAACAGGAGGTAGGTTGCGGTGTTTTATGGGGACACCGCAACTGAGGCGGGCTGCAATGTCGCAAGACGGCGCAGCCGAGGATGGGGCCGCGGCGGGAGAGGAGTGCCGGTATTGAGGTGCGCCGCTCTCCCTACCTTCCGCGGCCGCAGCGCGGGGTCACCGGCGCGTGACGGTGACGTGGTGGGGCCGCAGTAGTGGAGATTTACTGCGGCCGAAGTGGCAGGCGGCGGGGCCACTAATGACCCGTCGCAGGAGGAGGCCGTGGTGGGCCTTCTGCGCGCGCCCCAGAGCTTTTATCTGGAGCGAGCGCTGAAGGCGGTCCGGAGGCAAGTCTGCCCGGACGTGTGGAGCCCTCGCCTATACCTCTCCTTTGAGAGGATTGGTTGTAGGGCTAGGCGGAGAAGGGGCAGGCGAAGACGTTGATTACTGTCTTCCCTCCCCATGGTGGTTAATAGCGGGAGACAGGCGCGGGGGCGCCCTCTCCCGCATTGCACATATTCACCACCCCGTCGGGCGGGAGCGGTCGAGCACTCACGGTCGTTCCCGGGCCCCTCCCTGCAAAGAGGGGCGTGCGGGCCCCGCTGTAAAGCGGGCGGTCGTCGGCGGGGGACTGGATGTAAAGGCTCTGCCGGATTCCCAGTCCTCCTCCATGAAGACGATGCGGGAGTGCCGCTGGGTTGTTTAGTGGGTAAACCGGGAGCGGCCCGGGAGTCATGGGGGGGCATGCGTAACGCATTTTTCCCAGCGTAAAAAAAAAAAAAAAAAAAAAAAAAAAAGGTTAGGTTAGGTTAGGTTTTTTTTTTTTTTTTTTTTTGTGTACCTGTCCCGGCGCATAGACCGCGCCCGCGAGCTAGTACCCGGATATTCGTCCAGGATTGGGTCACTTGTGTGTTTTGTGTAGTGCTTTTTTGCTTTAATGTTGAATGTATTAGGAGAGGCTATATATTTATTTATTTTTCTCTTATGTACTAGACATGTTTTGTTTTCTTATATACTATATTAATGTTTATCTATTTCTATCTTAATTTAACACAAATAGTTCATAATATAAATTGCGATTTACATTTTCTTCTTTCTTATATTAATACTACCTATTATTATTATCTTTTACCTAAATTACTTACTTATTTCTAATTACATTATTAGTCTTTATACAATCTTAGTGCTAATGTAAGTATAGTTTAATATACTACTTAACACTACTACTTATTTCTGTTATTTACTTCTTTACAAATCTCTGTACAGTAATTCAGAAAGGCTTCAGTATTGCGCTTACACACAAGCAATTCATTTAAATTATTTTTAGTTATTTGCAGACCTATCTGCTGCTCCAGATCATACCTCAGCCTTTCGTGTATGATGCATTCTGTGAGGATATGAGGAACATCCTCAATAGCCTCAGGGTCGCAGAGGCATGATGGGCTATCCTTGCACTTGAATCTGTTCAAATACTCAGAGAACCCACCATGCCCCGTGAGGATCTGGGTAAGCATACCCGCCGGTTTCATCATACGTACAAACCTATATGCCTGTCTTACGTCGGGGAGGAAGAGTTTTGTGGTTGACGCTGTGCCCTCAGCTTTATATCTCGCGTCCCATTCCATCAGGAATGACTGTCTTAATAGGTGTTTAACGTAAGATATTGGGCACAGATCATACTGTGTCTTCCTCCTCGACGCCAGAGCCGCTTCCTTGGCCAGTTCGTCAGCGCGTTCGTTGCCCGGGAGTCCCGCATGGGCCTTAACCCAAAACAGGGAAACATCCTTGCCTTGGCCCAGTGCCTCACGCAAGTTCCTCCTGGTTTGTACGGCCAGAGGGTGGGGGGAGCCTTGGTTTGCGATCGTCTCCAAAGCGGCCCTCGAATCGCTGTAAACGCCAAAACTCACCTCCCTCCTCTTGAGGATCGTCTCCGTAGCTTTCCATATGGCCAGCAGCTCCGCCTGGTAGACAGTGCAGTACGCGGACAGACTGAGCTTGAGGGTCAAGAATTCGGCCTCGCTGTTCCAAAAGGATAGCGCAGCGCCGACCTTTCCCTCAATCTTACTGCCGTCGGTGTAAATTCGCACCTGCTGCACATTGTACCTGTCCACAAGGCTTTGGTCTTCCAGGCGGACAAACGCTATCTCCATATGGTCTGCTGGGTGTGGAAGTTCTGCAAACCCTACCGGTTTCTCGGTTTCTCTATCCTTTAGGGCCGGCGGGGGCGACCCCCTCTTTGCCTCGTACAGTGCTGCTGCTTCCTGTATTCTGAGGTCGAGAGGCAGTATCCCCGCTAACGCCAGTGCAGAGTGTAGAGATACCGTCCGATATGATTTGCAGATCCTCTGGGCGAATCCTCTTTGAACCGTGGCCAACATTTTACGCACATACAACTTACTGGCTGCAGAAGCCCACACTGCGGACGCGTACATTATAATGGGCTCCACAGTTGCCGTATAGATCGCACGGATTACGTCGGGATGTAGTCCCCAATCCACTTTTGCAGCCCTAGCTAACCGCCGGTATATATCTGTAGCTTTACGACACTGCTGTGCGACGTGCGTGTTGAAAGTCAATTTGTCATCGATAGTCAGTCCCAAGATCTTGACTTCTCTTAACATTACAACATCGACCCCCCCCCATAGTCACCAGCGGGGTATCGTACTTAAGCTTCCTGGTTACGACCATTCCGTACGTCTTGTGTAACGCGAACTTCAGCTTATTACGAACACCCCACCGATGAACACGGGAGAGGGCCTCGTTGGCCTGCCTTGAGACTTCAAGACCTGTGTCTCCGTCAAATAGTAGAACAATGTCGTCAGCGAAGGCCTGCACATACACCCCTTCATTCTCCAGTTCCTTCAACAGAGGGTCCAAAAGAAGGTTCCATAGGATGGGACCACCGATTGACCCTTGGACACAGCCTTTGCTGGTACTCCTTGTGCACACTTCCCCGGCGTACCTTACACTGACTTCTCTGCAGTCGAGGTAGCTATCTAGTAGCCTCCTTATATTTACCGGACACTTTTCCTCCGCCAGCCGGACTCGGATCATCGGCCACCAAGCGCTGTCGAAGGCCCCCTCTATATCCAATGACACTAGGGTCACCAGCTTCTTCAGCTCTATCAGGCCCTGGATTCGGTGTATTAGAGTATAGAGGGCATCTTCGGTGCTCTTCTGGGGCATGAATCCGAACTGGCGTGTACTAATCCACGGTATTAAATGCCATTTCATTCTTGCTACTGTCATTTTCTCCAGGACCTTCCCCAGGACCGGCAAGAGGCCGATTGGCCTGTAAGCCTTGGGGTTCGTGTAATCGTCCTTGCCCGGTTTTCTCAGGACAACCACTGTTGCCTTTTTCCAGATGTCCGGGAAATGGCCAATCTGTAGGCATTTGTTGAACAGGGCAAGCGATTCGTCCAGGTCCTGGTAGATAGCTCTCCTGCAGATGTCTGCTGTGAAGCCATCCGCTCCTGGAGCCTTCTTAGGGTTAAAACTCTCCACCGCGGTCTTCAACTCCAGCAGGGTAAACGGTGGGTCATGGCTTTCATCATGCGTCCACTCGTTTATACTCTTCGCCTCTTCTCTGACGCGGCGGTGATCGTTATTGTCAGTTTCCTCCAGGTCTTGTGGGTAGAACGTCTCCGCTAGTAAGGCAGCCGACTCTCTTGGGTTCAAGTGTGCACAGTCTTTGACGAGGGTCAAGTCTTCTTGTCTCCTGGTAGTCCTACGGATAATACGGTAAATTCCGTCCCATACTCCTTCCTTGTCCTGTCTTCTACAGAACTCCTTCCAACTTTCCGTTTGGGCTATCTTGGCTTGGCACTCATATTCTTCTTTTTTCTTCAGGTACTCTGTTACCGCTATTTGTCTGCGGTGAGGGGCCGCGTTTCTTATCTTTCGCCTGAAGGTAGCGGTAACTTTTTTCAGCCTTGCGAGCTCATCATTCCACCATGGGACTTTGAGAACCTCCGTATTCTTTTTTATGGGCATACTGCCTCTACATGCGTCGCTGACCGCGTCTGTAAAATTTTCGATGAGGCTCTCAAGTTCTAATTTTGAATTTAGGTTTTTGATATTTTCAAGAGTAATGTTTTTAAATAATTTATTTTCTGTAAGTAAAATGCCAAATATGTCCCAATTCGCTTTTTTAGTGTTGTAGAGCCTTGTTGTCCTCTGTACGTTAAGGCCTCTACTTCTGCGGAGTTGGATGTCAAATAAAATAGCATTGTGGTCCGAGCTCGTCATCTCCTGGTCTACCCTCCAGTTATCTACAAGTTCAAGTAGATCTTCCGTACAGGCTGTGACATCCACTATGCTGGTGTACTCCCTTCCACCTCTCATGGCGTCGAAAGTGGGAGTGTCACCTATGTTAAGTACCTGCAATCCTGACTCTTCCAGGGTCCCGGACATCTCTTCTCCCCTGTGGTCTTCATGAGTGCTTCCCCACCAGGTACTCTTGGCGTTAGCATCTCCGCCTATAAGCAGTCTTTTAGGCCCCAGCTCCTCTGTGATCTTTCGAATCTGTTCCAGGTATGGCTCTATGGGGTTGTCCGGTTCGAAGTAAAAAGACACCGCCGCGATTTCCCAAGCGCTGGTTCGGATCTTCACTACCACAATATTGTGAGTCGTGAATTTTGGGCACTGGATTACGTCAAGACCGTCATCGAAGACCACAATTGACGCTTTCACAGTCCCGTCTCCTACAGCTGCGCATTGGAAGACTCTCGCCCCACGGTAGTCCTTCATTCTTCTCACCCCGCCCACATATGGCTCCTGTACTAATTCGAAAGCCAATTTGCGCTTGCTGGCCTCAATCATGAGTTCCTCAGTCGCCAGCTTCTTTCGTTGGAGGTTCGCTTGGGCCACTGCATATCCACTGGTGGGGTTGCCTGCCCCGGAGCGAGCATGAACCACCTTAGCAATACGCTACTTTAGCTCTAGCCAGTGTATCCCATCTCTTGCGTACTGGGCACTCCGAGCTAAAGGCGTTATGCCCTACACTATCCATCTTGGCGGCAGCACAGTTGCAACATGATGGAGGTGTTGCCACAAGGAAATCTGCACACTGGTTCCTCATGTGCGGGCCGCCGCAATGGCTGCATTTCGGCGTGGTGTCAACGCAGAATCGTCGCCCGTGACCATAAGCTAGGCACATCGAACATTGCACCAAAGGAGACTGGTCTACGACCCGAACCTTCTGCATGTCGACATGGACCGCTCCTTTGGCCATCATGCGGTTGTATATCTGTGGTGACACCCTCACCGTGACATGGTTCGTGAGTGGGTTTCTCGCGCGTCTCTTGAACTTGAACGCCACTCGATCGTCTTTTTTGTCGAGGCCCTGAAAAATTTCCCTATTTTGATTTCTCAGGGCTGTGACTACGTCTTCATCGGAGTTCATCGTCAGCACGTCCTTGAGAGTCAGCATAGGGTCAAGATTTTTCATCTCCTCGACAACTAAGCGATCTTCCGCACTCTTCAGTCGCTCCCTTACCTTGTTTCTCTCTTCTTCCGTTCTGCATCCTATGATAACCTTCTTGTCTTTTACCTTTCTCACCCTCTCCACCGTGACCCATCCATCCTTCGCATTCACCACCCTCCTCACCTCGTTCAACACGTCTTCGCCTTTGTGATTATCGTCTTTCGACGTTATAACGATGGAGTGCAGCGCACTGCGGTCAGGTGCCGGTCTTGCCGGACGTTCTGCTGTGACTTGCGCGTAGGTGGAATGTTCAGTCATAACAGTGTGGTGAATTGCGATAGACTCCTTGATCTTCATCATCTCCGTGTGGGTCCGGTCTAGTTTGTCGCTTTGATCTTTCATCAATTTAAGTAACTCTTGACCTTCTTTACACATTTCTTTTTCATTCTCATGTTTTTTATCAGTACTTTTAACTATGTTTTTTGTTCCAGATGCAGCCGCAGTCGCCTCATCTTTCAGCAGCCGGTACAATTTTTCTGTCGCCGCCGATATGCCCGCCTTCAAGTCCGATTTCAGGTTACGGGACTCACCCAGGTAAGTTTTTATTTTTATTAGAAGGTTTCTTCCCTCTCGCACCCTGTCTGTTGGTTTCGGTGAGACCGCGTCACTTTTCGGCGGGCCCTCGGACAGCTCCGTCGAAACTCTGCGCGCTACAGGAGGCGCCGCCTTCTGCGTGAGCTTCTTCGGCGCCACCGGTATCGCGGCTGGTTTGCCTGGTGATCTCTGGCTCTGTGCGGAAGTGCTCGGGCGGGGTTCTCCCACGCCGCTCTCCCACTCTCCGATGCTGCGGCGGACACTGTTCAGCCGCGTCAGACTCGTCGGCGAGGGTCCTGCCCTCTCCTTGTCTCGCGAGGACACCTGGCTGCTGGCGCTGTTCTGCGAGCTCACCGGTGTATGCGTCAGAGGCATGTTTAATGTCAGGAAGTCAGTCTGAGTCAGTCCGGAACAGGTAAGTCAATATGTAAGATCGTCTATTTATTCAAGTGTATTTGTCAAAAAACAAAGCACACTTTGGTCAAAAACTGTTTTAAACCTAAATAAAATGTCAATGTCAATATTGTGCAATATAAATTAGTAAGTTAAATTATTATTCTATGTGTATTTGTCAAAAAACAAATGACACTTTGGTCAAAAAACCCGTAATTAGCTTAGCTAAAGCATCAGTCAAGTTTCAATATTGTTCAATATAAATGAGTCAAACGATAAAGTACTAAGTGTAAGTGTGCTAGTCAATAAAGTGAGTCACACAACACGCACACGCACACGCACGGTACACAGCCTGCTAGCCACTAGCTACTAACCACTAGCTACTAGCAACTGTACAGCCCACTACAACCACAATGCTAACAATGTTACTAACTAAATTAATTATCAATTATAAATAGTTAACAAATATAGCTTGTTAAAAATTCAACAAGTGTTTTCAGTACACTGTCAATTATATTATTCATTTACGTTATTTACGAAATGTGTATTAATCGGGAGTGATAATATACTATGATAATATACTATGAAATAAATAAAATCTATATTGAATTATTAGAGTGTGGCTAGGACACTAGGGCGAGTCACTCCGACACTAGGGCACGCAACCCTGGCGTGGTACTGGTTGTGCTCGACCCAGTAGAAAAAACCACGTGTTCGTAGCTCGACCCCAGGGGGAGTTAAGTCGATTTTACTTTTAGAGGGGAAGGGGGCGGAGGTGGCAGGGAGGGGGGTGAGAGTATAGTCCTAGTCGCTCTCCACACAACACAAAAAACCGCGATCTCGTAGCTCACTTCCACGAGGAGCTACGTCTGCCTGTTCCTTGAGTGTGCCGGGAACTAACTATGACTATACTCTGTGGGAGAGGAAGTAAAAATTTTGAAATACAATTTGGAAATTTGGAATTTTGAAAACGGGGATCGGAAGAGGAAGACAAACTGTAGTATAATAAGCTCGAAATTTTCTTAGGACCCACCGTTTCTGAGTTATGGGCGCCTAAAGTACTCGGACAATTTTAACCGACTTACAAAATAGTCGTATGGTTGAGAAGAAATTATATATATATATATATATTTAATGTTTAATTAAATCAATATTACATGTAAATTAACAGGGCAGGGGTGAGGGGGGGGGGGGGAATAAAAATTTTTAGGTTTTATATAACGGACAGGTAAGTACCACCAGTTGATGATAGTAATACGAAATGGGGAGGGGGTAGGGGTGGAGGGGGGTGGGGGGTATTTTACAATATATAGTTTAAGAATATTAATGTAAATTAATAAAGTAAGCAATAATATTTTTAGGAGGTGGATAGTGGGAAGTGGGGGGGGGGGGGATTTGATGAGAGGAGGAAAGCTATTCTTACATACAGCAACACGTGCACAAAATTAAAGTAAAAATTTTTGTTTACATCACCAAACTTTTTTGCTGGTCGGGTAAGTCACTGACGTCACGAGCGCTTCACCCTTGACCGTTTTTAAAATATAGCTATAAGTAACCTACTGTTCGACTAGTCGCGATAGAAACATTTATATCTACGAAACTACTGGCTCTAAAAATCTAAAAATTTGGAAAAATGTTCTTTTTGAAACTGTCTACTTAAATTTAGAAAAATATATGTACCTAAAAGATCGTTTTCAAGAGTTATTAAAATTCAAAACTAAAGAATTGTTCAATTTTTGATGACCGCTAGCTTCGTCAAATGTTGTCCAATTTGAACGGGGAAAACGACGCTCGACTCCTCTTCTGCTCCTCTTCCTGTATAGTATTGCAGATCTTCTGCAGATGTCCTGGATCTTCCAGCACGTGGCCACGTGGTTTTCTTTTCTTGCCTCTAACTCCTCACTCCGGGGCAGGAAAAATCCAAACGAGGCCTCGTTTGGAAGGTCTCCTTGCAGGCTATTCTGGCAGTCCAAAAAAGGGGGGGGTCGTCGATCTCGTTCTCGCAGCGTTCGCCTCCAAAGTTTAAAATCACTTAAAGATTTGGGTTTTTTGGTCACAGCTCACTCAAAACAGGTCGGATTTTTATGATTTTTCGTAACGCACTTTTGTCTTCACTTTCCGCATCCAACAATATATCACACTTGTTATTTCTGACGAAAAAGTCTATTTATCGGATTTTTCGCGATAACTCGGGCGCGGAGCGGTTTAAAAAATCGAGACAAAGACGTTGCGCTTCAGTGGGAGACAATGTGATCAAATATACCCATATCAAGAACCAACAGTCCACCACTAAGGCACCATCAGCAACTCCTGATTGATGTCGACCCTTATTTAATAGGAACGGAGGCAGATTTATATAATTTATATTCCGATTGATATGGTGCAATTATGATGTATAGATTTGAATATAGTATAGTATATTTTTTGTGATTAAATTGGTGTTGTAGTTGTATTATGATGTGGATGTTGTTGAAATGATGAAATGTTTAGTTAACGTAGTTATATTAGAGATTTGATCAGATTTGATGATGATTCATTTCGTTATTATTAAGTGCAGATTGATTGTTATGATTTTGAGATGATGTGATTGTGATGTGGTTTAAACGTTTCTGTTATAGTATGATGTGGTTATATTATAATATTTGGCTGTGATGTAGTTTTGATGATCATATGATGATAGTTGAGGTTTAATGGTGATTAGCTTGTGTGATATATAAGTATTGTGGTTTGGATGTTGAATAGGTAGATTGTTTGTGTGATTTAATTCGTAAGTTGATTGGTGTGGATTCAATACAGTATGATGTAATATATTCAGTTAACATGGAAGTTTTTATAAGGTTTCATGAAGATTAGCTCATGTGATCATGATATGAATAGCAACTGATTATAATATATTGATTGTTTTGTGCAATTTGATTGTCATGAAGGTTAGGTTAGGTTAGGTTAGGTTAGGTTAGGTTAGGTTAGGTTAGGTTAGGTTAGGTTCCCCCCCGTGGGTGCCCGCATTGTCGAGGCGGGGGGGGCTCAGTAGCCGTGGCCTCGTCACCCACGGTGAAGCCAAGAGGTACCCGAGCGGGGCCGCTCCACAGGGCTTTGACCTCCAAGCCTATGTCGGAGCGGCAACAGGAGGTAGGTTGCGGTGTTTTTATGGGGACACCGCAACTGAGGCGGGCTGCAATGTCGTAAGACGGCGCAGCCGAAGATGGGGCCGCGGCGGGAGAGGAGTGCCGGTAATGAGGTGCGCCGCTCTCCCTACCTTCCGCGGCCGCAGCGCGGGGTCACCGGCGCATGACGGTGACGTGGTGGGGCCGCAGTAGTGGAGATTTGCTGCGGCCGAAGTGGCAGGCGGCGGGGCCACTAATGACCCGTCGCAGGAGGAGGCCGTGGTGGGCCTTCTGCGCGCGCCCCAGAGCTTTTATCTGGAGCGAGCGCTGAAGGCGGTCCGGAGGCAAGTCTGCCCGGACGTGTGGAGCCCTCGCCTATACCTCTCCTTTGAGAGGATTGGTTGTAGGGCTAGGCGGAGAAGGGGCAGGCGAAGACGACGATTACTGTCTTCCCTCCCCATGGTGGTGAATAGCGGGAGACAGGCGCGGGGGCGCCCTCTCCCGCATTGCACATATTCACCACCCCGTCGGGCGGGAGCGGCCGAGCACTCACGGTCGTTCCTGGGCCCCTCCCTACAAAGAGGGGCGTGCGGGCCCCGCTGTAAAGCGGGCGGTCGTCGGCGGGGGACTGGATGTAAAGGCTCTGCCGGATTCCCAGTCCTCCTCCATGTAGACGATGCGGGAGTGCCGCTGGGTTGTTTAGTGGGTAAACCGGGAGCGGCCTGGGAGTCCCACATACCCCCCCCATCCCCCGATGGGGGGGCATGCGTAACGCATTTTTCCCAGCGTAAAAAAAAAAATAAAAAAAAAAAAAAAAAAGGTTAGGTTAGGTTAGGTTAGGTTAGGTTAGGTTAGGTTAGGTTTGGTTAGGTTAGGTTAGGTTAGGTTTTTTTTTTTTTTTTTTTTTTTTTTTTTTTTTTTTTTTTCTCGGCGCACCATAGACTCCAGGGTCCATGCTTTTTATTAACAATTTTTGTTTCTATTTACTAGCTTTATTAATTTTATTACAACTTATTTTACTTAACATTACAGGAGAACGTACGTCTAACGGTACATTATTACTTTTATTTAACTACTTTACATTATAATTCCTATTTTTAATTACTTCCAAAATTTTAATTTTCGAATACTAAATGAAAAGACAGGAAGGGACTTTGGGGAAGGGAATGTAATAACAGCAATGTTTTATTTTGGTTCTATTTACAATTTTTTATCATTATATTTTTGATGCTCTCTACCACCGCCGCGTTCCGGTTCTTTATCGCCATTTCGAGGTTATATTTCATCAAAGTTTGAGGTGACGCAGCCGCAGCCAGTCCTACAAATCGACCGATTGCATCATCGGCGTCATCCGTGTAGTAGATGAAGTTTCTCGTGTGCCTGGAGACCGCAACAACCGCGTGGGAGACGCTGTCGTGCAGGTTTATTTTGGCCTTGGTTCTGATGACGATTACCGACTCGCTCTTCAGTCCCTGAGCTTCATGGATGGTTAGAACACGCGACCCAGTTCCTGCCCCGTAATCCTGGTTGATGAGGGTTTTCTTTTCTTCCTGTGTATGAACTAAGAAAAGGGTGCTAGGGGCATTCTTAGGGATTTTTGAGTCCGTGAACATTCTTCGCTCTAGAGACTGGACACGGCTTGCTGAGGAATATATACCGGAGTATATTTCCCTCAGTGCGTATGCGACATCCATTGGGCTCCTATGCGTGCACAACAATTCCTGGCTGATAGTCGTTACCAAGTTCGGGCGCTGGTACCTTAGATCGAAGAGATTTTCTCTGTCGACATAAGGGACCTGGTTTATGTCTCCGATGAGGACAATTTCGCTAACACCAGACAGCCTCGAAGCCATGATGATGGCTCCGAAATGGTTCATAAGAGCTTCGTCCACGAGAAGTCGGGTGAAGCTCTCATTCCTGAATCCATTTACGAGGACCGAAGCCATGGTGCGCACTCTGGTTTTAACCAGATCTCCTACTCGGTGCGCTAGCTTCTCCTTCAGATCTTTCGCTGCTTCTGTTGTTGAGGTGATTATGGCGTCCTTGTCCACATCGAAGTTTCCAACCACCCATGTTGTCTTTCCGCATCCTGGAACCCCGTTGAGCCATCGTATATTCGGTACCATCCAGTCATCCCAGGACTGTATTCCGGCTCGGCTCCCATCAATGGTTTCTGCCATTTGAAGGATCCTATCGTCCAACATGATCCTGGTATCCCGGGTTGTGACAACGATTGGATCATCCGATGGTATCACATACTTAGCCCTCCCAGTGCGTGGCGTCTCGTCGCTGTCCAGAGCCACAAAACCGCTTGTTGCGCTGAACGCCGCCATATGGTGTTCGGACATACATCCCTTGATAACCTGGGATGTTTTATTGTCATATATGGCTCCTTCTGCTACCATGAGCTTAATCGACAACGAGCTTTCCAAATCAAGTCTGAAGGCCTCCAGAATTTTCCCGCAGGTTTTTGCGTGTACTTGTCTTGTTGCTCTCATGACGGCCAAGAACTCGAGGAATGCGTTCTTTGCGTGGTCTCTTGGTCCCGAGGCAGCGACGTAGCGGGGAGGACTGACTTGGCCCATGTCGGCTTTCGTCCGGAGGCTGGTTGGTGGACTTGTTAAAAGAATGGGTTCTGGCGATGGCTCTGTCCGTGGCTTTTTGAATGGGCTTCGCATTACTGCGCTTAAGGCGTTAACAAGCGCAGTCACTCCGCGGCTGGTTGGTGGTGTTTTGACTTGTTTTGCAGCTTCTTCCTGAGCCAATCGCGCCTGTACTCTTTCGGAGCCGCTCATGGTACTCGAGCTAGGGAGCGGATTTCCCCAGCTGTCGGTTGCAGGTAAGCCATCTCGCCTGGGGGCCTTGAGATAACTCAGGTTCTCTCCCCGATTTTCATATATGACGACTTCGTGATGTTTAGCGGCTTCAATGCAACCCAGCCTGTCCGCGACTTCTCCTTTCGAGTACTCGATGGCCATGGCGTCAACACTTATCACCCGGGCTGTGATGTCTGTAAGTTCACCCAGCAACGTAAGGAGTGCGTTCACCTGTTCGAAAGGCGATTTGGCGGCCCATTCGAATAGTGCAATCGTTTTGTTTTTCGAATGCACCAGTCTACATTGGTGGCCTAATACCTCCGACACAGGTAAAGCGTCATACGCTTTGCGCTTCATGGTGACTTTAGTTGTTTTCCCGTTTAGCAGACATGCAAGCCCCGGTGACATGCGAACACGCTTATTGTTCCAAGCTATGCAAAAGCTCATTCCAAACCTTTCATCGACACCGTCCATGAAGAGAGCTACACCTCGAATCCTGATCCCCGGCTGCCCTGTAACCGCGCAAGCTAGTAGGCGATTTATGCTTACGCTTTTAGGGGCAGGGGTCTCAGAACTCGAGATGAGGGGAAGAGTGGTAGTGTTGATGGATAAGAGCTGTGTGTTTTGTGGGGGGAGGGTGGAATTTCTATTAGCCGCTATGCGGAACGACCTATCAATGAAGGACAGTAGATGTTGTCGAGTTGATGGATTATCCAGGATGTTACGGAGTTCCGACTCTGTAATCTTTCTGTCAATCCGCATTTCCAGATCGTGTCGGGCGGCTATGAAACGGGGACATTCAGTGAGCACGTGAGTAACCGTTTCTGGGATGCTTGGGTCGCATTCGCATCCTGGACTTTCTCGTAACTTAAACGTGTACAGATATTCAGCTATACCTCCATGTCCCGTCAAAGCTTGCACTTGGAACGGCGTCAATTTGATTGCCCTCGTTAGGCGATATGCCTTAGTAACGTCCGGCAGGAACATCTTAGTTACCTTTCCAGTGCAGGAGGTTTCGTATCGGTCTTGCCATTTCTGGACCGATTCCTCCCGGATCTTTCTTTTGACATAGGACAGGGGGATCCGTTCATAGTCCCGGGGAGCGCAAGCCAAGGCAGCAGATTTCGCGAGCTC
This sequence comes from Ligdia adustata, assembly GCA_947049295.1. Lineage (NCBI taxonomy): Eukaryota > Metazoa > Arthropoda > Insecta > Lepidoptera > Geometridae > Ligdia > Ligdia adustata. Next base: position 15,025,423 of record OX346221.1, read on the forward strand.
ATCGGCTCTTTCGTTTCCAACTGTTCCAACATGCGCCCTTAACCAAAACAGACGAACGCATCGTCCCTCTGCGTGGATCTTTCCAATGTTTTCCTTTATTGTCCTGGCCAGAGGGTGACTCGTTTTAGGATTACGCAGCAATTCGAGTGAGGATCTTGAGTCACTCAGAATACTGACCTCTAGATCATTGCTGTTTCTCACTAATTGAGTTGCCTCCCTAAGGGCATAAAGTTCCGATTGGAAAATCGTGCAGTCGGAGTGCAGCTTGAATGTGGAAAAGTTCTTTTCTCTACCGTTTTCCCACCAAGTTAGGGCGGCGCCTACTTTGCCCATTATTTTGCTGCCGTCGGTATAGATTTGGGGTCCGACTAGGTGTTCTGGAGGGCTTTCGATGAGCTCGAAATCCACTGATGTTTGGGTGGATGGATGGGGTTGGTCCAGATATCCGATGGGCTGTTCGAGCTCAACTTCCGGTGGGAGGTAGTCTATTGAACGATTCCTTTTTATTCTGTACAACGTTGCGGCTTCTTGGATTCTGAGGTCAAGGGGGAGTAAACCTGAGAGTGTGAGTGCTGATGTTAGGGAGACGGTACGGTAGGCCCGGCAAATCTTTTGGGCGAAGCCTCTTTGAAGTGCATTTAATTGTGATTTGTTCACTTCGAGGTCTGTCGCTTCAGCCCAAACACTTGCGGCATAGGTCATGATGGGTTCTATCACGGAGACATAGATCGTTCTGCGTATTTCATTGTTTAAGCCCCACGTCACTTTTGCTGCACACGCTAGCTGCTTGTATATGTCCGCTGCCTTTTTACATTGAGCGGTCACATGCGCTTTAAAAGTGAGCTTTCGATCGATCACCAGACCGAGGAGTTTTATTTCCTCCACAAGGCCCAAACAGACTCCGGACATGGTTAGGTTTGGGTTTTCGTATCTCAACTTCTTAGTGAATAGCATCGCGCTGGTCTTGTGCGCTGCAAAGTTGAGTTTGTTACGAATTCCCCAATCCACTACCACCTCCAGGGCCATATTGGCCTCATGCTCTATGGTGTTCGATTGGCCTGTAAATACTAGAACGACGTCATCTGCGAAGGCTTGGCAGTATACTCTTTTGGCTTCTAGCTTTTGCAGCAGCGAGTCTAGAATAACATTCCAGAATGTAGGTCCACCGATAGATCCTTGGACACATCCCTTCGTAGTCTCTTTCTCACATGTTGCTCTGGCATAGTTGACCTTGATCTTCCGGTCACTTAGGTAAGAGCATACCATCTCGTAGAGGTTTGATGGACACCTCTTCTTCGCTAGCTGATGCTTAAGGGCTGGCCACCATGCGTTGTCGAAGGCCCCCTCTATGTCCAGAGAGATTAGGAGCACTATGTTCTTACTATTTACTCCATTTTTTATGTGCTCTACAAGGTCATAGAGGGCGTCTTCGGTTCCTCTTTGCGGCATGAATCCGTACTGTCTCCGGTTTAGGGTTGGTAGGAGGTGCCATTGGAGTCGGCCTACAAGCAGTTTTTCGATGATTTTTCCGAGCATTGACAAAAGACCTATCGGGCGGTAAGACTTGGGTTGAGTGTAGTCTGTCTTCCCCGGCTTTCTTAGGATGACCACATGCGCTACCTTCCATTGCATCGGAAAGTATTTAAGGAACAAGCACTTATTGGCTATTTCCATAAACACTTCCCGATGGCAACGTATTGCAGCAGCACAGATATCAGCGGTGAGCCCGTCTGGTCCTGGGGCTTTCTTTGGATTCATTGCTCTTAGAACTAATTCCAGTTCCGCTGACGTGAATGGTGGATCATCTTCCGACAGGTTTGGTAGTGTCTCTCTGTTGCGTCTTCTCAGCTCAGAATGGCACGGTTGGTCGGTGCTTTCCGAATCATCTGGATAGAAGGTATTGGCTAAGAGTTCCGCTGAAAGTTGCGGGGTAAGAGTGTTTCCTTCAGACTTGGGAGAAACCCTCACTATGACGTGACTTGTGTGCGGGTTCCTTGTGCGCTTCTTGTAAGCTACTTCGACTTTATTGACATTTTTGTCCAGATTTTCGAAGATATTCTTGTTCTGGTTTCGTAGCGCACTAAGGATTTCCTCGTCATTATTGTACTGTAGCACGTCTTTCATGATGATGAGGGGATCCTTGTTCTGGATTTCTTCCACATTCAGGTTTTCTCCCGAGGCTTTTATCCTTCTCTTTACCTTTTCCCTTTGTTCTTCGGTTCTGCACCCTACTATTATTTTCCTATCTTTGGCTTTTCTTATTTTTTCTACTTCAATCCCTCCTTCCTTCGCATTCATAACTTTTCTGATTTTATCCAATACTTCTTCTCCTGTGTCTGTTTCATTATTTGCCGTGATTACGACGGAGTGTAGTGCCGTCTGCTCCGGGTGTTTTCTTCCGGTAGACGCTGTCACGACACTCGCGTACGTCTGCTTTTCTAGAGCTTCTTTAAGTTTTTCTATTTTCTCTGTATTCTCTTTTAGTAGTAGGGTGTGTTCTTCTAGTTTTCTAACTAGCTCTATGTTATCGTTTACCTTTTCTTCACTTTTTTCCTTTTCCTTTTCTTTTTCGGGTTCTTTGGTATTGGCCTTTTCAAGTCCTTTGGCTGATTCCGCTTCTTTTACCAGCTGGAACAGCCGGTCTACCGCCTGTGCGACCTCATTCTTTATTTCGGTCTTTATGTTTCTTGAATTTGACAGATTCAGCTTGGCCTTAGTGACACAGGCTCTAGCCTCTGTCATTCGGTCTGCGTATTTCGTTTTAGGTGAAGTTCCGGTTGCTTCATCCGAGGGCCCCCGCGCTGATGCTTTTGCATCTTGTGCGGGTGCTGCCCTCGGCTTTGGCTTCTGGGTCTCCATCGTTGGAGCCTTCTTTGGAGGTGTTCGGTGAGTCTTCTGAGGTGCCTCAGGTTTTCCCGCCTCCCACTCTCCAATGCTCCTCCTTACGCTAGGAGTGCCAGACGGTCCGGCCTTTGTCGGTGTCCGGGCTAAGGTACGAGTTTTATTCAACTCTGTCGTGTTTGGGGATCCCTCGTCATTCATGTTGGTTGGGTTAGGTTTTTTTTTTTTTTTTTTTTTTTTTTTTTTAATTCTCGTTCCTTTGACTTATTAAGAATCAAAGTCTGATACTATTTTATTATGTAGGGTAGGTTCCATATAAATCGTTCCTAATAATTTGGGTCTAGACATTCTTATACTATATCTTATCTATTGCTACTATTATACTTATAAACTTTTTACATTTCTTAGTTGTTCCTTATTGTAAGCCTTATATATTAATACTAGTTTACATATCTATCTTATTTAACTTGTATTTTATGCTGAGAGTGTATATTCTCAGAATATACATTCATCATAATATTCTACCTATTTGTTCCTATTTTTAACTATATTAACAATTTCTGTACAATATTTTAGAAATATGCACCTTGTATTATTTTCGGCCATAATAACACTTGCATTTTCTACTTTTAAATCGATACCTATTAAAAGTTCAGTGTCGTATCTTTTCAGGCCAAATATGGGACACTCGAATAGGACGTGCACTACCGACTCGCTCCTGTCAGGGTCGCATATGCATGATGGGCTCTCCTTACACTTAAACCGGTTTAAGTATTCGGAGAACCCACCGTGCCCGGTAAACGCCTGTGTCGTCTGGTTTGTGGGAACGAATTTGCGGACGATTTTATATGCCTGAATGGCATCCGGAAAAAAGATTTTGGTTATACCGGCCGTTGTGCCTGCGGTATAACGTCTGTTCCACTCATCCAGGGTTTGTAGGCGAATCTGGCTTTTAACATAGGACACCGGAAAGCTGTCATAATCCGGCCGTGTCTTTTTGGATTTCGCGGCTTCTTTAGCGAGCTGGTCAGCGCGCTCATTACCCAACAAGCCAGCATGGGCTTTTATCCAAAAGAAGGAGACGTGTTTGTTTTGGGTCCTGCATATGGACAGGCTCTCGCGCGTCTCCACAGCCAACGGGTGTAGGGAGCTGTTCTTCGTGATGGTTTGAAGCGCAGAGCTTGAGTCGCTGTAAACTCCAAAGCTCCTTTCCGGTCGCTTGGTTATCTCTTGCGTAGCTCTACATATTGCCAGCAGTTCCGCCTGGTAGACCGTGCAGTACGATGGTAGCTTGAGTTTGAGCGTTTTGATCTCGGCTTCGCTGTCCCAAAAGGACAGTGCTGCTCCGACCTCGCCCTCAATCTTGCTACCATCGGTGTAGATTCTTACTGCTTGTGTATTGTGCATGTCCACTTGCTCTTGGTCTACCAAGCTGGCGAAACTGAGGCTCATGTGCTCTGCCGGGTGCTTCGTCTGGGTGAAGGGTATTGGCCGCTCCACTTCCCTGTCCGGGAGTTCTGGCCGGGGCACCCCCCTTCTCACCTCGTATAGAGCAGCTGCTTCTAGTATCCTGAGGTCGAGTGGGAGTATCCCGGCCAGAACTAGTCCGGAATTAAGGGAAACTGTGCGGTACGCCTTTGTCAATTTTTGGACGAAGCCCCGCTGTACTGTGTCCAACTGCTTCTGGATGCTGATCTTTTTGCAAGCAGGTGCCCAAGCGCTGGCTGCGTACGTTACGACCGGTTCCACAGTAGCGGTGTATATGATGCGAATGACTTCTGGGCTCAAGCCCCAACTGCATCTGGCGGCCCTTGACAACTGCCTGTAGATACCGATCGCTTTTTTACAGACGTTGGCAACGTGCGCGCTGAAAGTCAACTTGTTGTCGATAGTAAGGCCCAAGATCTTTATCTCCTGCGACATGCTAATGTCGACCCCGCCCATGCACAGGAGTGGGGTGTCGAATTTTAGCTTGCGTGTTATGACCATAGCTTTTGTTTTATTCGGCGCGAACTTGAGCTTATTCTTTTCACCCCACTCCCCCACAAAGGCGAGAGCGGCATTCGCCTGTCGCTGAACCTGTAGCGCTGTTTCGCCGTCGAAGACCAGCACCACATCGTCCGCGAAAGCCTGTCCATAGTCTCCTCTTTCCTGCAGTCCCTTCAGGAGTGGATCGAGAAGGAGATTCCACATAATAGGGCCTCCTATAGACCCTTGCACGCACCCTTTTGCCGTGCCCTTCGCGTATTCCTCTCCAGCATACCTAATTCGGACGCGGCGGTCCATTAGGTAGCTGTCGATTATACGTCGGATGTTTACTGGGCAATTTTCCTCCGCCAATCTGACCTTTATCGCCGGCCACCATGCACCATCGAAGGCTCCCTCTATGTCGAGCGATATGACTGTGATCAGTTTTTTCTGTTGGAGCTTATCTCGAATGTGATTCATCAGGTCATAGAGGGAGTCTTCTGTGCTTCTCTTCGGCATAAAGCCATATTGGCGGGTACTCATTTGTGGCAAGAGGTGCCATTTCATCCTCCCCACGATCATTTTTTCCAAGACCTTTCCCAGCACCGGCAATAACCCAATAGGCCTATAAGACTTAGGGTTGGTGTAATTGTCCTTTCCCGGCTTTCTCAAAACCACTACCACCGCCTCTTTCCAGGTTGTCGGAAAGTGGGCAAGGACGAGACACCTGTTGGCCAGTGCAAGGAATGTCTCGGGGTCGCTGATTATGACCTGGCTACAGATATCGGCTGTGAAGCCGTCAGCACCCGGGGCTTTCTTTGGGTTGAAGCTTTCCACCGCAGTTCGTAGTTCCTCGAGCGTAAATGGGGGGTCATGGTATTCATCATGGACCTCCACATTTATGTCTTTTGCTTTTTGTCTGGTCTGTCGGTGGTCGGCATTTTCCCCATCTTCCTTATCGTCCGGGTAGAAAACGTCTGCCAAAAGCTTTGCCGATTCTTTTGTATTGCATTGTGTTCCATCCTTCACCAGGGGCAGATCTTCTTGCCTCGTGGATGTTCTTCCGATAACCCTGTATATTCCCTCCCAAACTCCTTCTCTATCCTGCCTCCCGCACATTCCCTTCCAACTTTCCACCTTGGCCTTTTCGACTTCTTCTAAAAAGTTCTCCTTTGCTTTCAGGTACTTCTTCACTACTTCGGGTCTTCGTGCCTTCGACGCTGCGCGGATTCTTCGCTTCAAAGTGACTGATCTACTCCTCAACAAGGCGAGCTCCTCGGACCACCACGGCGGTTGGGTAAGTACTTCACAATTTTTCTTTTTTGGGATGGTATCTATGCAGGTTTTTGTTATGATTTCTGTGTATTTTTCTATTGTTTTATCTAGTTCTAATTTACTTGCTATTTTATCTACTTCTGTTTTGTTAATTTTGTTTTCTATTTTGAATTGATCCAATTTCTCACGAAATTGGTCCCAATTAGCTTTTTTCGTGTTATAAAGTCTCGTTGTCCGAATTACGCTTACCCCCTTTGCTTTTTTAAGAGCGATGTTAAAAATGATTCCATTGTGGTCCGAGTGTGTCAGATCGTCGAGCACTCGCCAGCCATCTATCAAACCCAACATGTCCATGGAGCAGGCCGTCACGTCAGGATGACTAGTATAGGAGATTCCTCCGCGGATGGTATCGAATGTAGGCTTATTTCCTTGATTTAGTACCTGCATGCCGGTCTCCTCAAGCATCCCAGAGAAGTCATCACCCCTACTGTTTACCATGTGGCTTCCCCACCAGGTACTCTTTGCATTTGCGTCTCCACCAATTATTACTCTGCTAGGGCCTACATCGTCTATGATTCTTTTGAGTTGCTCCAAGTATGGCTCTATGGGCAGGGTAGGTTCAAAGTAGAATGAAATAGCTGTGATCTGCCAGGCGCCGGTCCGTATCTTCACCACTACGATGTTATTGGTGGTGTACTTCGGGTATGGTATGACGTCCATGTCTTGGTCGAAGACGGCTATTGCCGCTTTGACATGTCCGTCTCCCTGCTCGGCGCTCTGGTAGATCTTGGCTCCTCTGATTCCTTTCATTCTCTTTTCCCTGCCCACATACGGCTCCTGGAGCAACGCAAACGCCACTTTTCTTTTTCCGGCTTCAATCACAAGCTCGTTAGTAGCTGTTTGCATCCGTTGTAGGTTTGCCTGTAGAGCGCGATATGGGCTTCCTCTGGTGGGGTTTCTCGGTGTATTAGCATCGTAGGTGCCCTTAGCAGTAGGCCACTGCAGCCCTTGCCAATGCATCCCACCTCTTCCGTACCGAGCATTCTGGGCTGAAGGCATTATGTTCTGTATTGTCTAATTTTGCTTGCTTGCAATTGCAACAGCTGGGTGTTCCCCCACTGATCCAGTCCAAGCAATCTGTCTTCAAGTGCGGGCCGCCACAGTGACTGCACTTTTCCGTACTCTCTCGGCATTGACGACGGCCATGGCCGTATCCAAGGCAGAGAGAGCACTGGACTAGTGGCGACTGGTCCGCCACCTTTACCCTTTGTAGGTCTATATGGACCTCACCTGCTTCCAGCGTCAAGTTATATATTTTGGGGGACACCTTTATTACCAAGTGGCACATGTGGGGGTTTCTCGCCCTACGCCTATAGCGAACTTCCACTCTGTCGTCCTGTTTGTCGAGGTTCTTGAATATGTGTCCATTTTGTTTCCTCAGGGCGTCTGTGATGTCTTCATCACTGTGGAACTGGAGGACGTCCCTGAGGATCAAAAGAGGGTCTTTGTTTTGTATTTCCTCGACATTCAGGTGCGACTCTGCCTGTTTAAGCCTGTCCTTTACCTTTTGCCTTTCACTTTCCGTTCTACATCCCACAATAACCCTCCCATCTCTAGCCTTCCTGACTCTATCCACCTTTATTCCGCCTTCCTTGGCGTTCACAGCTTCCCTGATTCTACTGAGAACTTCCTCCCCGGTTTCCCCTTCATTTTTGGAAGAGACCATTACCGAATGCAGCGCGGCCCGCTCATGGGGTTGCCTCCTAGGCTGGCCTGCTGCTACATTCGCGTATGTGGTGCCTTCCAGTAACTCCTTCTGTCTATCCATGGCCTCTTTCAGGCTCTCCATCCTCTCACTATTCTCCTTCAGCAGTTTGCTGTGCTCGTCTATCCGCTTTTTCAGCTCTTCGTCACCTTCTATATGATTTCCCAGACTCTCTGTCTCCTGATTTCTTTCCTTTCCTTCCGTGAGATCATTCTTTGCCTGACTTCCAGCTGCCTCTGACTCCTTGACCAACTCGTACAGTCGGTTGATGGCCTGGGTGATGTTTCCCTTAAGGTCCGTTCTCAAGTTCCTCGACTGTTCGAGATTGGCCTTGGCTTTACAGAGGCAGGCCTTGGCTTCCGCCACTCTCGTGGGGTAGCTCCCCTGAGTTGGAGAGCTTCCGGGGACTGGAACCTCACTCTGTAGCTTCCTCGCTGCAGGTTTGCTTCCCTGAGAGAGCAGGGTCGTCTGCCTGGTCTTTGCCGGCGCTTCCGGTGCAGTCCGTCTCGGTGGGGTCGGGGTTTTTGAAAGCTGGGAGCCAGACCTCCTCTTCCTCACCTGCTCCCACTCTCCAACACTTCGCCTCACACTGGACGCCTGCGTCCTGTCGTCGGTCTGCTGGGAGGGTCCCGCTTGTTCGACCCAAGGTGGCGATCTTTGGGAGTCTTGTGAGCTCCCATTGTTATTTGTCTTTTTAATTGGCGTGTGGACGAAGGCCATTTTATAGAATCGTCAGAGGAACACGTCGCAGTAAAATATAAGTGTAAATACTTTTAAGTCACGTAAATTTATTTATTTATATTTATTTATGTATTTATTTATTTATGTATTTACTATTTATTTATTTATTAATTAATATATTAAAATATTTATGTATTTATTTATTTACTACAATTTATTTCAGTAAATTACTTAGTCAATAACTATAATAAAATAGGTCAAAAGACCTAGTCAGTTATCAAACAAAACTGTACAATTTATGTAAATTGCACATTTAGCACCTTTGCATGCGGTGCATTTTTATACTACATAAGCATTAAGCAATCAGTACGCGTTCGACCGCCGTCCCGTGTATTCACTAATCAATATCAATAAATCAGTTAGCATTTCATCTCTCTATCAATTATCATCTTTTATCATATCATCTAAAGTTGTAGGGAAACCTTACATCTTTATGGTCCTTCGAGATTTAGTCCCAGCGCGCGGTAAAGATTAAACTCAGGACCACGCGGTGCAGTGACCTAGTTACGAAATCACGTGTTTCCTGTGAATTTGCCGTGTGACATTCACTAGCAATCAAAGTGACTATCAAGGAAATTATCATTAATTATCAAAAACAATCATTCGTGTAAAGTGTTTTGTGCCTTTGTGTGAGTGACTTTATTTGGATTACCGCGTAAGGTAGTATTGAAGTCTTCGTGAAGCAGAATCAAGGTAACTTTCTTGGGCGTCTCGAATGCGATAGCGAATCGGTTTAATCGGCCTCCCACCAGCGGGTCTCACCGGTTAAACTGAGAAGGTGCACATATCGCGCTAGGGATCTCTGGGAAAGAATTATCACTAGGATATCATCAAATAGGTACCTACCTACTCAACTCCTACTTAGCTCAGGGTGACTGAAGTGCAGCGCAGCATATCACTGTAAGTAGTAGAGAATGGAAGACCTATTAGCAAATCAACAGCAAATTATCAACGAAGTAGAGAGGTTGTCAACCAACTTCGGGAAGGACGGGCCTGAAAGGAAAACCCCGCAGTATGCCAAGAAGAAGCTAGAAACTCTTACGGCTCTCTATACAGAGTTTGAAAACAACCATAAGAGGTTGTGTCAGTATGAGTCGGATCACGCCTACTTCAAGGACAATTACTACGAGGGATTCAAGAAAATGGCCAAGGAGTTTCAAGGTAAAATCCAACCATACCTTGTAGGAGAGGACAAGCCGTTCCTAAAGCCGGCCAGCCCAGGTTTAGCACGCTCTTTCGAATGGTCGTCTGTCGCTGGAACAGGAACGCCTCAGGAACCGCAGCGCACAGCAAACACCGATCAATATCAAGCAGGTACTTCTGGACAGTCGTCAGCTGGCAGGGCCGATAGAGGTAACACTTCCAAACTAGACGAAATGTTAAGAAAACAGAAGAGTAACTTTAAAGCATTAGCAAGAGCAATAGATAGCATCAATGTGTCTTCGTTGTCAGAAAAATGGGAGTTCGAAGACGCACTTAACACTATTAAGGGTCGTTGGTCCGTTGTTGACACTTTACACTGGGAGATAGACAGCGAACTTATCAATGATAACCCTGAATATGAGAAAACTTATTACGAGTATGAAGAAAAATATAACGATGTCAAGAAAACTATCAACAGTAGCATGTGGTCAGTTCGGCATCGTGAGAAATCAACTCCAGCAATGGAAATTCCCGTCTTTCATGGGAACTATCATCAGTGGGTGTCTTTTAAAGATTTATTTACAGAAACCATCCACACAAACAAATCATTATCCAATTCGCAAAAGATGCAATACCTTAAGAGCAAAATAAAGGGGCCAGCTGAAAAGCTCGTACAGCATCTGAAAATCAGCCAGGATAATTATAATACATGTTGGGAAATTTTGAATCAAAGATATGACAATAAAAAGCTCATTCTCAACTCTCATCTAAATATTCTCTTATCAATTCCTAATATGCAGCATCAATCAGCATCAGCAATCAAAAAACTCCATGATACGACAAACGAGTGCTTAAATGCCATCAAGAATCTGAGCGTCGACATTTCAAACTGGGATCCACTAATCATCTATCTCTTGTCTCAAAAATTGGACGCGGATACCCATAATGATTATGTTGAATATATTCAGGACCCCAAGGACATTCCAATTTTAGCCGATTTCTTAAAGTTCTTGGACTCAAAATTCACTGCATTAGAAGCATCTCGCCGTAGTCGCGGAGAAACATCAAAATCAACTCAATCATCTCAACACCAAGAATCAAACAAGAAACCTGACAGTCAAAAATCGGTTTACAAGCCTTTTAATAAAACATATAATTTTCAATCTGATAAAAAATCATTCTATGTTTCTACGCAAAAATGCCCACAGTGCAATAGTCAGCACAGTTTATTCCAATGCAAATTATTTACTGAATTAAAACCTGCTGACAAGTTGAAAACCGTTTCGAAACTAAATTTTTGTATAAATTGCTTGTACGATCACAAAGGAAAAGCGTGCTTCTCGGAAAAAAGGTGTCAGCTGTGCAAAGGTAACCACAACACTCTATTGCACGAGGCATATGTAGACGAACCCGAACAAGGTCAATCAAGCAAGAAGAACGTAACGCATGTTTCTCAAGACAATCTCGCTGAGATCATATTAGCTACAGCACTGATCCAGGTAGAGACTGATGATGGATCAATAATCAAGATGCGTGCGCTTATTGATCAAGGGTCACAGACGTCTTTGATTACAGAAAATGCTGCACAACGCTTAGGGTTGGCACGACAGCGTTGTAAAGGTGTTATTTTTGGAATCGGAGCCAAAGAAAATAACTGCAAGGGAATTATCAAGATCACAGCAAAATCAATGTACAGCAACTACAAATTTAGCACTGACGTCATAATCATGAACAACTTAATCAATAACTTGCCAAATAGAACATTCGAAAAACCGACTTGGTCCAACCTTGAAGGTATTCAACTAGCAGACCCAGACTTCAACGTTAGTCGCCCCATAGACATTTTACTTGGCGCTGAAATTTACTCGAACATCATCCTTGGTGGCCTCATCAGAGAAGACGATTCCAAACCTATCATACAACAAAGTCGCCTTGGATGGATTATTTGCGGAAATATAAAATCATATCAGTGCAATGTGGTCATCAATAACATTGACGAAATAAGTAGATTCTGGGAGATAGAAGACATCTCAGAAAGCTCCACCATAAATATGTCTACGGAAGATCATCTCTGTCTCCAGCAGTATAAGGCAGAAACTAAACGTCAGGTAGATGGTCGCTACGTCATCCGACTGCCTCTAAAACCTGAAATCAAAGAAAAACTGGGTGAATCTAAGCAGAAAGCTGTAGCACAGTTTTATCAACTGGAGAAAAAATTCCAAAAGCACGAAAAAATAGCAAACGATTATAAACAATTTATCTATGAATATCAGCAGTTAGGTCACATGAGGTCAAGCGGAAGTAACTCAACACCAAACTATTATTTACCGCATCACTGTGTGCAGCGCGCGGAGTCCACCACTACTAAATTACGTGTCGTATTCAACGCGTCATGCAAAACGTCATCAGGTTATAGTCTAAACGACCTCATGTACAGTGGACCTAATCTACAAGCAGATCTGTTATCACTGATTCTAAGATGGAGGCAATACAAAATAGCATTCACCGCCGACATCGAAAAAATGTTCAGGCAAATTCTTTGCCATGAAGACGATCAAAAATATCAAAAACTAATATGGAGAGATGACGAAAATCAATCACTGCAGGATTGGGCCCTGACTACCCTGACTTACGGGACCAAGGCCGCTCCCTTCCTAGCCATGATGACCCTCAAACAATTATCACTTGATGAAGGCCAAAGATATCCAGAAGCAGCAAAAATTTTGGATAGGGATTTCTACATGGATGACCTAATCAGTGGAGCACACAACATCCAATCAGCAAAAAATATCATATCAAATCTGATTAACCTCTTAAAGTCGGGAGGCTTCAATCTTAGGAAGTGGTCATCTAATGAGAGGGAATTATTGGATCAACAAGAAGGTGTCGAGCAGATAACATCACCATCATCAGCGTTTGACTTTAAGCATCAAGAATCAACGAAAGCACTCGGTCTTCAGTGGGATCAACAAAAGGATGTTTTCACATTCAAACTGAAGATAAACACAGCATCTTCAAAACCAGCCACCAAACGATCTTTTTTATCAGAAATATCAACAATCTTTGATCCACTAGGTTGGCTGTGTCCTGTAACTACCAAGCTGAAATTATTATTTCAGTTAGTATGGCAACAAAACATTCAATGGGATGAACGAATTCCAGCATCACTCAACGACGAATGGGTCAATGTCAAGCAAGACCTGACGGAAATCAATACCCTTCAGATCCAAAGATGGCTTGAAGGGCACGAAAACGATAACATAGAGCTGCACGGATTCTGCGATGCTTCAGAGAGTGCGTACGCCTGTGTTATCTACAGCAAGATCAAAAACACTCAAAACACTGTGATTATAGCAGCAAAATCAAGACTAGTGCCGAAAAAGAAAAGCGTAACTCTCCCGAGACTCGAGCTCTGCGCGGCACTTCTACTATCAAATCTAATGAAAATAGTCCAACAAAACCTATCAGCATACAACATCAAAACTTACGGATGGTCAGACTCAACAGCGGTCCTGGGTTGGATTAACGGCGATCTTAACCGTTGGAAGCCATTTGTATCGAATCGAGTACAAAAGATCAACGATATCATTCCAGCAAAACACTGGCAGTACGTAAAATCTGCGGAGAACCCCGCCGACTGCGCAAGTCGTGGAATCTCTGCATCACAACTTAAAGAGCATAAACTTTGGTGGAACGGACCTGCGATAATTTTCAACCCACCAAAAAACGATCAAACCATGATCTACGACACTAATCAAGAAGTGAAAAAATTCTATCAAACAAACGTCTCTACACAGTGCCGAGGCGGGGACGTCATCCGAGAGCTTATCAACAAACACAGCTGTTTAACTCGCGTGACGCGCATTGTCGCGTGGATATATCGTATATCAAGATTAAATCGCCACCGACGCAAGTCCGCATACCTAACGGCACAAGAAATCAATTCAGCAAAAATCAAGTTAGTTAAATTCGTGCAACAAGAATCATTTACAGAAGAAATAAATGCACTACAACAGCAAAAGAGATTAAAATCAACTAGCAAGCTTCTCTCGTTGAACCCGTTTCTGGACCAAGATGGATTATTAAGAGTTGGTGGCAGAATCACAAACGCCAACATTACTGAAAACATGAAACATCCCTTTATAATTCCAAACAACCATCACTTCACAGACTTATTAATCGACCATGCCCACAAGGTGACGCTACATGGAGGGGCACGGTTAACTCTAACTTATCTAAGGCACGAAGTGTGGATTATAGGAGGAATAAGAGCGGTCAAGAAACGTGTTCACAACTGTGTCACGTGCAGAAAGCATGAACCTATCAAGCTGAAACAAATCATGGGAGACTTACCATCAGCAAGATGCAACCCGACGCGCCCTTTTTATCACACTGGCGTTGATCTAACAGGATTCATTAACATAAAGGCAAACATAGGTCGAGGCATAAAAACCATGAAAGGTTATGTGGTAGTCTTCGTGTGCATGGCCACAAAAGCCATACACTTAGAGCTTGTGTCAGATCTAAGCTCAATAGCTTTTTTATCAGCACTCCGGCGAATGGTAGCCCGGCGAGGTACCCCACGTCATCTCTACAGTGACAACGGAACCAACTTCGTCGGAGCCAACAAACGTCTAGAGCAAGAAATCATAAATCTAAAAAGCACGTTAGATGACGAATTTTTCTCATCAGTAGCTGAAATGCAGATAGAGTGGCATTTCAATGCTCCTTCCTGGCCCAGTGCTGGGGGACTATGGGAAGGAGCCGTCAAGAGCCTGAAATATCATTTTCGTAGAGTGATTGGAGAGCAAAAACTAACATTCGAAGAGCTGTCAACACTTCTTGCACAGATTGAGGGATGCTTAAACACCAGGCCCTTATGCGCATTGAGAGAAGATCCAGACGACATAAATTGCCTAACACCATCTCACTTTTTGTCGAGCGGCCCGGTTCTTACTATTGTGGAAACCGAAACAGATCAACGCACAAGATGGCAATTAGTACAGAAAACTTACAAAGACATTTGGAAAAGATGGCAAGCAGAGTATTTATGTCAATTATCAAATCGTAGCAAATGGCAGCTTACAGAAACTAACATCGCAGTAAATGACATCGTAATCATTCATGACGCGAACGTACCCGCCGGAAAGTGGGCTATGGGAAGAGTGGTAGAACTCCATCCCGGAAAAGATGGATATGTTCGTGTAGTCACGCTCAAGACGAAAAACGGAACTATGAAAAGACCAATAGTAAAATTATCAAAGCTACCAATTGATGAGCCTTCAACAAGAGAAGAACAGCCAAAGCAAAAGGAAGCAGCACAAGAAGATCAAGAAACGACTAATAAAAAATCTAAATCAATAAAATCTAAAGCAGTCAGTTTTGTGGGGCTAATGATGATGACAATGATGTTAATAATATCCTCCGTTCAATGTGATTATAAACTATCAAATATCAATAACAATCAGAGCATTTATTTCGATAAATTATCAAACATGCACCTTGTCCGAGATGAGTGGAAACTTGTTGTTTATTATGACATGGACCCCTACTGGCAAGGAATGAAACTATACAGCAAATATATCAATCACCTTGAAAGCATATGTTCAACGACATCAAAACAAACTCAGCAGAAGGCACGCGCCGTAACAAGACGCCGCCGCGGCTTTATCAACGGAATTGGTTACCTAGCACATAGTTTGTTTGGAGTACTTGACGAACACTTCGCACAACAATATGAGCAAGACATAAACCTAATAAGGAAAAATCAAAAACATTTGGCACTGCTTTGGAAAAATCAAACATCAGTAGTAGAATCAGAATATAACTTACTGAAAAGAGTTGAACAATCTATGAATAATCAGCACAAATTATTTAATCACCAAATTATAACTCTCGAGAAAAAACTTAACTCCTTATCAAAACAGGTCGAAGGAGTTGCAAATAATAACGACTTTGCATTATCATCAGTTATTGCAAACAGCATCCTAATGAACTTAAAAGGTATACAGGAAACACTAGTAGATACCATCACTGATATCCACTATGGAAAATTCAATATCCACCTGTTAACTCCAGAACAACTACGGAATGAACTAAACATCATATCAGGGCAACTTTCCAAGGACGTGACCATACCCATAAGCAACTTGCAAACAGAACTATCTAGCATTTATCATTTATTAAAGGTGAAAGCAAGAATGACCAATCTATACTTCATTTTCGAAATTAAAATTCCACTGGTCACCAGAGATAATTATGATATATACAAGCTCATACCAATTCCCCGCCAGCACGGAAGAGAGATGGTCTCAATTTCACCGATAGCAGAATATGTAGCACTAAACTTACAAAAGGATTCGTATATCACCTTATCTGAAAACGAAATTCAAAACTGTCTTCCCTATGACTCATCAACACGTCTGTGTCCATTACAAAGACCGATTCATCATATGACATCAGACGCCGATCTTTGTGT
Source organism: Ligdia adustata (assembly GCA_947049295.1). NCBI lineage: Eukaryota > Metazoa > Arthropoda > Insecta > Lepidoptera > Geometridae > Ligdia > Ligdia adustata. The sequence goes on from OX346221.1 coordinate 15,041,634, forward strand.
TACGGACCAATCATCAAATCAATGCAAAACCTACACTCAAGGATGTGCAGCCACCTGGTCAGAATTAAATCAGTTGAATACATACCTGTATTTTATCTGCGACCTATATACAATAAGAATCATATGTGAGCATCAAGTTACGGCTGTACAAGTAAGCAAGGCCGGCATAATGACACTTGGAGACAGCTGTGTCATCAAAGGTGAAGGCTATGAAATATACGCCCACAACAGGCAAACAAATGAATTAAGGGCTCGTTTAGATATCATGCAAATAGAGATTCCCCCTATCAATAACATAATCAACTTATCAGTACCCATTAATGCATCTACTTCACATGACTTGGAGAATTTAAACTACGGGAAGGACCTACAGAACATCGGCACACAAATAGAGAAGTTGAAATCAGCGGAAGGCAACGTAGATTTATCAGACCTATCGCATCACGACGTGCACCAGTTCGTGGTCCTATATCTCGTGGTTGGAGCAGGGCTTCTGGCCTTCGCGCTGTTCGCGTGGCGGCGAGGGCGACTGCGCTGCTCTGCGCGAATCTCGCCCGCCGCCGCGTCCTCGCCGGCGCCCCGCAGCGAGCGCTCGACTAACATGAGTGTTCATTACACTACGACTCCGGCGCCGCCGACAGCAGCAGCAAGCACGAGCACCAACATCATCGAAAAAGACATTTATTCCGAAGTGAATCAAAGTGCGCGTAGTAAACCTAGTGTAGTAAACGCTACTACTTCGCCTATTCTTATTGATCGATTCATTAAAAGTGAAGTGCAGTGATTGAAAATATTGAAATATCTTAAGAAAAACTTTATTAGAGACTTTGTGTTTTTATACTTATTTACTATTTTGTTTTATCATTTTTTATTCATGTTTATATTATTTTCCCTCGGGAGCATGTACAATTTATGTAAATTGCACATTTAGCACCTTTGCATGCGGTGCATTTTTATACTACATAAGCATTAAGCAATCAGTACGCGTTCGACCGCCGTCCCGTGTATTCACTAATCAATATCAATAAATCAGTTAGCATTTCATCTCTCTATCAATTATCATCTTTTATCATATCATCTAAAGTTGTAGGGAAACCTTACAAAAACAAAAATATAATTAGTACTTTGTACTTAAATTTATCCAGTCAACCAAAAGGATGACGTCAGAGTGTAGTCAAGAATAGATTTTGACTTCTCTAAGCCTTCCCTGTCAGTCAAAATAACAAAGGAATATACATAATTTCAAATAAGTAAGTTATAATACTTGGTCGTTGGTCACACTGAAGCTTCGTCCACTTGGGTGAAGCGGTATGGGTGGGTGGGCGGGCAAACTTTTTGTCGATTTTCGCACTTTTTTCTTTGGGAGTCGACGCAGTCGGCCTCCCGCAGTCCAGACATAAAATAAAATCTAATTTTGATTGGTAAATGGATTTTTAAAAATTCAAAAACCCGAAATTTTCGCGAAAATCCGGAAAATTTTGAGTATGCTAATTAATTTGTGATTTTTTGTTACAGATCCAGAAAGCGCACGCGGAGCCTCGTCTAACGACGTATCACACGGCACAGTCGGATGATGTTAAGTGCAACGCAAAATCACAATGTATGAGAAATCTGTCTCGGTTAGGTAAACTTTTACTATGTTATTGTATGGAGTCAAAACTTTTTGTCGATTTTCGCACTTTTTTCTTTGGGAGTCGACGCAGTCGGCCTCCCGCAGTCCAGATATAAAATAGAATCTAATTTTGATTGGTAAATGGATTTTTAAAAATTCAAAAACCCGAAATTTTCGCGAAAATCCGGAAAATTTAGAGTATACTAATTAATTTGTGATTTTTTGTTACAGATCCAGAAAGCGCACGCGGAGCCTCGTCTAACGACGTATCACACGGCACAGTCGGATGATGTTAAGTGCAACGCAAAATCACAATGTATGAGAAATCTGTCTCGGTTAGGTAAACTTTTACAATGTTATTGTATGGAGATAAACTTTTTGTCGATTTTCGCACTTTTTTCTTTGGGAGTCGACGCAGTCGGCCTCCCGCAGTCCAGACATAAAATAAAATCTAATTTTGATTGGTAAATGGATTTTTAAAAATTCAAAAACCCGAAATTTTCGCGAAAATCCGGAAAATTTTGAGTATGCTAATTAATTTGTGATTTTTTGTTACAGATCCAGAAAGCGCACGCGGAGCCTCGTCTAACGACGTATCACACGGCACAGTCGGATGATGTTAAGTGCAACGCAAAATCACAATGTATGAGAAATCTGTCTCGGTTAGGTAAACTTTTACTATGTTATTGTATGGAGTCAAAACTTTTTGTCGATTTTCGCACTTTTTTCTTTGGGAGTCGACGCAGTCGGCCTCCCGCAGTCCAGATATAAAATAGAATCTAATTTTGATTGGTAAATGGATTTTTAAAAATTCAAAAACCCGAAATTTTCGCGAAAATCCGGAAAATTTAGAGTATGCTAATTAATTTGTGATTTTTTGTTACAGATCCAGAAAGCGCACGCGGAGCCTCGTCTAACGACGTATCACACGGCACAGTCGGATGATGTTAAGTGCAACGCAAAATCACAATGTATGAGAAATCTGTCTCGGTTAGGTAAACTTTTACAATGTTATTGTATGGAGATAAACTTTTTGTCGATTTTCGCACTTTTTTCTTTGGGAGTCGACGCAGTCGGCCTCCCGCAGTCCAGACATAAAATAAAATCTAATTTTGATTGGTAAATGGATTTTTAAAAATTCAAAAACCCGAAATTTTCGCGAAAATCCGGAAAATTTTGAGTATGCTAATTAATTTGTGATTTTTTGTTACAGATCCAGAAAGCGCACGCGGAGCCTCGTCTAACGACGTATCACACGGCACAGTCGGATGATGTTAAGTGCAACGCAAAATCACAATGTATGAGAAATCTGTCTCGGTTAGGTAAACTTTTACTATGTTATTGTATGGAGTCAAAACTTTTTGTCGATTTTCGCACTTTTTTCTTTGGGAGTCGACGCAGTCGGCCTCCCGCAGTCCAGATATAAAATAGAATCTAATTTTGATTGGTAAATGGATTTTTAAAAATTCAAAAACCCGAAATTTTCGCGAAAATCCGGAAAATTTAGAGTATGCTAATTAATTTGTGATTTTTTGTTACAGATCCAGAAAGCGCACGCGGAGCCTCGTCTAACGACGTATCACACGGCACAGTCGGATGATGTTAAGTGCAACGCAAAATCACAATGTATGAGAAATCTGTCTCGGTTAGGTAAACTTTTACTATGTTATTGTATGGAGTCAAAACTTTTTGTCGATTTTCGCACTTTTTTCTTTGGGAGTCGACGCAGTCGGCCTCCCGCAGTCCAGATATAAAATAGAATCTAATTTTGATTGGTAAATGGATTTTTAAAAATTCAAAAACCCGAAATTTTCGCGAAAATCCGGAAAATTTAGAGTATGCTAATTAATTTGTGATTTTTTGTTACAGATCCAGAAAGCGCACGCGGAGCCTCGTCTAACGACGTATCACACGGCACAGTCGGATGATGTTAAGTGCAACGCAAAATCACAATGTATGAGAAATCTGTCTCGGTTAGGTAAACTTTTACAATGTTATTGTATGGAGATAAACTTTTTGTCGATTTTCGCACTTTTTTCTTTGGGAGTCGACGCAGTCGGCCTCCCGCAGTCCAGATATAAAATAGAATCTAATTTTGATTGGTAAATGGATTTTTAAAAATTCAAAAACCCGAAATTTTCGCGAAAATCCGGAAAATTTAGAGTATGCTAATTAATTTGTGATTTTTTGTTACAGATCCAGAAAGCGCACGCGGAGCCTCGTCTAACGACGTATCACACGGCACAGTCGGATGATGTTAAGTGCAACGCAAAATCACAATGTATGAGAAATCTGTCTCGGTTAGGTAAACTTTTACAATGTTATTGTATGGAGATAAACTTTTTGTCGATTTTCGCACTTTTTTCTTTGGGAGTCGACGCAGTCGGCCTCCCGCAGTCCAGACATAAAATAAAATCTAATTTTGATTGGTAAATGGATTTTTAAAAATTCAAAAACCCGAAATTTTCGCGAAAATCCGGAAAATTTTGAGTATGCTAATTAATTTGTGATTTTTTGTTACAGATCCAGAAAGCGCACGCGGAGCCTCGTCTAACGACGTATCACACGGCACAGTCGGATGATGTTAAGTGCAACGCAAAATCACAATGTATGAGAAATCTGTCTCGGTTAGGTAAACTTTTACTATGTTATTGTATGGAGTCAAAACTTTTTGTCGATTTTCGCACTTTTTTCTTTGGGAGTCGACGCAGTCGGCCTCCCGCAGTCCAGATATAAAATAGAATCTAATTTTGATTGGTAAATGGATTTTTAAAAATTCAAAAACCCGAAATTTTCGCGAAAATCCGGAAAATTTAGAGTATGCTAATTAATTTGTGATTTTTTGTTACAGATCCAGAAAGCGCACGCGGAGCCTCGTCTAACGACGTATCACACGGCACAGTCGGATGATGTTAAGTGCAACGCAAAATCACAATGTATGAGAAATCTGTCTCGGTTAGGTAAACTTTTACAATGTTATTGTATGGAGATAAACTTTTTGTCGATTTTCGCACTTTTTTCTTTGGGAGTCGACGCAGTCGGCCTCCCGCAGTCCAGACATAAAATAAAATCTAATTTTGATTGGTAAATGGATTTTTAAAAATTCAAAAACCCGAAATTTTCGCGAAAATCCGGAAAATTTTGAGTATGCTAATTAATTTGTGATTTTTTGTTACAGATCCAGAAAGCGCACGCGGAGCCTCGTCTAACGACGTATCACACGGCACAGTCGGATGATGTTAAGTGCAACGCAAAATCACAATGTATGAGAAATCTGTCTCGGTTAGGTAAACTTTTACTATGTTATTGTATGGAGTCAAAACTTTTTGTCGATTTTCGCACTTTTTTCTTTGGGAGTCGACGCAGTCGGCCTCCCGCAGTCCAGATATAAAATAGAATCTAATTTTGATTGGTAAATGGATTTTTAAAAATTCAAAAACCCGAAATTTTCGCGAAAATCCGGAAAATTTAGAGTATGCTAATTAATTTGTGATTTTTTGTTACAGATCCAGAAAGCGCACGCGGAGCCTCGTCTAACGACGTATCACACGGCACAGTCGGATGATGTTAAGTGCAACGCAAAATCACAATGTATGAGAAATCTGTCTCGGTTAGGTAAACTTTTACAATGTTATTGTATGGAGATAAACTTTTTGTCGATTTTCGCACTTTTTTCTTTGGGAGTCGACGCAGTCGGCCTCCCGCAGTCCAGACATAAAATAAAATCTAATTTTGATTGGTAAATGGATTTTTAAAAATTCAAAAACCCGAAATTTTCGCGAAAATCCGGAAAATTTTGAGTATGCTAATTAATTTGTGATTTTTTGTTACAGATCCAGAAAGCGCACGCGGAGCCTCGTCTAACGACGTATCACACGGCACAGTCGGATGATGTTAAGTGCAACGCAAAATCACAATGTATGAGAAATCTGTCTCGGTTAGGTAAACTTTTACTATGTTATTGTATGGAGTCAAAACTTTTTGTCGATTTTCGCACTTTTTTCTTTGGGAGTCGACGCAGTCGGCCTCCCGCAGTCCAGACATAAAATAAAATCTAATTTTGATTGGTAAATGGATTTTTAAAAATTCAAAAACCCGAAATTTTCGCGAAAATCCGGAAAATTTTGAGTATGCTAATTAATTTGTGATTTTTTGTTACAGATCCAGAAAGCGCACGCGGAGCCTCGTCTAACGACGTATCACACGGCACAGTCGGATGATGTTAAGTGCAACGCAAAATCACAATGTATGAGAAATCTGTCTCGGTTAGGTAAACTTTTACTATGTTATTGTATGGAGTCAAAACTTTTTGTCGATTTTCGCACTTTTTTCTTTGGGAGTCGACGCAGTCGGCCTCCCGCAGTCCAGATATAAAATAGAATCTAATTTTGATTGGTAAATGGATTTTTAAAAATTCAAAAACCCGAAATTTTCGCGAAAATCCGGAAAATTTAGAGTATACTAATTAATTTGTGATTTTTTGTTACAGATCCAGAAAGCGCACGCGGAGCCTCGTCTAACGACGTATCACACGGCACAGTCGGATGATGTTAAGTGCAACGCAAAATCACAATGTATGAGAAATCTGTCTCGGTTAGGTAAACTTTTACAATGTTATTGTATGGAGATAAACTTTTTGTCGATTTTCGCACTTTTTTCTTTGGGAGTCGACGCAGTCGGCCTCCCGCAGTCCAGACATAAAATAAAATCTAATTTTGATTGGTAAATGGATTTTTAAAAATTCAAAAACCCGAAATTTTCGCGAAAATCCGGAAAATTTTGAGTATGCTAATTAATTTGTGATTTTTTGTTACAGATCCAGAAAGCGCACGCGGAGCCTCGTCTAACGACGTATCACACGGCACAGTCGGATGATGTTAAGTGCAACGCAAAATCACAATGTATGAGAAATCTGTCTCGGTTAGGTAAACTTTTACTATGTTATTGTATGGAGTCAAAACTTTTTGTCGATTTTCGCACTTTTTTCTTTGGGAGTCGACGCAGTCGGCCTCCCGCAGTCCAGATATAAAATAGAATCTAATTTTGATTGGTAAATGGATTTTTAAAAATTCAAAAACCCGAAATTTTCGCGAAAATCCGGAAAATTTAGAGTATGCTAATTAATTTGTGATTTTTTGTTACAGATCCAGAAAGCGCACGCGGAGCCTCGTCTAACGACGTATCACACGGCACAGTCGGATGATGTTAAGTGCAACGCAAAATCACAATGTATGAGAAATCTGTCTCGGTTAGGTAAACTTTTACAATGTTATTGTATGGAGATAAACTTTTTGTCGATTTTCGCACTTTTTTCTTTGGGAGTCGACGCAGTCGGCCTCCCGCAGTCCAGACATAAAATAAAATCTAATTTTGATTGGTAAATGGATTTTTAAAAATTCAAAAACCCGAAATTTTCGCGAAAATCCGGAAAATTTTGAGTATGCTAATTAATTTGTGATTTTTTGTTACAGATCCAGAAAGCGCACGCGGAGCCTCGTCTAACGACGTATCACACGGCACAGTCGGATGATGTTAAGTGCAACGCAAAATCACAATGTATGAGAAATCTGTCTCGGTTAGGTAAACTTTTACTATGTTATTGTATGGAGTCAAAACTTTTTGTCGATTTTCGCACTTTTTTCTTTGGGAGTCGACGCAGTCGGCCTCCCGCAGTCCAGATATAAAATAGAATCTAATTTTGATTGGTAAATGGATTTTTAAAAATTCAAAAACCCGAAATTTTCGCGAAAATCCGGAAAATTTAGAGTATGCTAATTAATTTGTGATTTTTTGTTACAGATCCAGAAAGCGCACGCGGAGCCTCGTCTAACGACGTATCACACGGCACAGTCGGATGATGTTAAGTGCAACGCAAAATCACAATGTATGAGAAATCTGTCTCGGTTAGGTAAACTTTTACTATGTTATTGTATGGAGTCAAAACTTTTTGTCGATTTTCGCACTTTTTTCTTTGGGAGTCGACGCAGTCGGCCTCCCGCAGTCCAGATATAAAATAGAATCTAATTTTGATTGGTAAATGGATTTTTAAAAATTCAAAAACCCGAAATTTTCGCGAAAATCCGGAAAATTTAGAGTATGCTAATTAATTTGTGATTTTTTGTTACAGATCCAGAAAGCGCACGCGGAGCCTCGTCTAACGACGTATCACACGGCACAGTCGGATGATGTTAAGTGCAACGCAAAATCACAATGTATGAGAAATCTGTCTCGGTTAGGTAAACTTTTACAATGTTATTGTATGGAGATAAACTTTTTGTCGATTTTCGCACTTTTTTCTTTGGGAGTCGACGCAGTCGGCCTCCCGCAGTCCAGATATAAAATAGAATCTAATTTTGATTGGTAAATGGATTTTTAAAAATTCAAAAACCCGAAATTTTCGCGAAAATCCGGAAAATTTAGAGTATGCTAATTAATTTGTGATTTTTTGTTACAGATCCAGAAAGCGCACGCGGAGCCTCGTCTAACGACGTATCACACGGCACAGTCGGATGATGTTAAGTGCAACGCAAAATCACAATGTATGAGAAATCTGTCTCGGTTAGGTAAACTTTTACAATGTTATTGTATGGAGATAAACTTTTTGTCGATTTTCGCACTTTTTTCTTTGGGAGTCGACGCAGTCGGCCTCCCGCAGTCCAGACATAAAATAAAATCTAATTTTGATTGGTAAATGGATTTTTAAAAATTCAAAAACCCGAAATTTTCGCGAAAATCCGGAAAATTTTGAGTATGCTAATTAATTTGTGATTTTTTGTTACAGATCCAGAAAGCGCACGCGGAGCCTCGTCTAACGACGTATCACACGGCACAGTCGGATGATGTTAAGTGCAACGCAAAATCACAATGTATGAGAAATCTGTCTCGGTTAGGTAAACTTTTACTATGTTATTGTATGGAGTCAAAACTTTTTGTCGATTTTCGCACTTTTTTCTTTGGGAGTCGACGCAGTCGGCCTCCCGCAGTCCAGATATAAAATAGAATCTAATTTTGATTGGTAAATGGATTTTTAAAAATTCAAAAACCCGAAATTTTCGCGAAAATCCGGAAAATTTAGAGTATGCTAATTAATTTGTGATTTTTTGTTACAGATCCAGAAAGCGCACGCGGAGCCTCGTCTAACGACGTATCACACGGCACAGTCGGATGATGTTAAGTGCAACGCAAAATCACAATGTATGAGAAATCTGTCTCGGTTAGGTAAACTTTTACAATGTTATTGTATGGAGATAAACTTTTTGTCGATTTTCGCACTTTTTTCTTTGGGAGTCGACGCAGTCGGCCTCCCGCAGTCCAGACATAAAATAAAATCTAATTTTGATTGGTAAATGGATTTTTAAAAATTCAAAAACCCGAAATTTTCGCGAAAATCCGGAAAATTTTGAGTATGCTAATTAATTTGTGATTTTTTGTTACAGATCCAGAAAGCGCACGCGGAGCCTCGTCTAACGACGTATCACACGGCACAGTCGGATGATGTTAAGTGCAACGCAAAATCACAATGTATGAGAAATCTGTCTCGGTTAGGTAAACTTTTACTATGTTATTGTATGGAGTCAAAACTTTTTGTCGATTTTCGCACTTTTTTCTTTGGGAGTCGACGCAGTCGGCCTCCCGCAGTCCAGATATAAAATAGAATCTAATTTTGATTGGTAAATGGATTTTTAAAAATTCAAAAACCCGAAATTTTCGCGAAAATCCGGAAAATTTAGAGTATGCTAATTAATTTGTGATTTTTTGTTACAGATCCAGAAAGCGCACGCGGAGCCTCGTCTAACGACGTATCACACGGCACAGTCGGATGATGTTAAGTGCAACGCAAAATCACAATGTATGAGAAATCTGTCTCGGTTAGGTAAACTTTTACAATGTTATTGTATGGAGATAAACTTTTTGTCGATTTTCGCACTTTTTTCTTTGGGAGTCGACGCAGTCGGCCTCCCGCAGTCCAGACATAAAATAAAATCTAATTTTGATTGGTAAATGGATTTTTAAAAATTCAAAAACCCGAAATTTTCGCGAAAATCCGGAAAATTTTGAGTATGCTAATTAATTTGTGATTTTTTGTTACAGATCCAGAAAGCGCACGCGGAGCCTCGTCTAACGACGTATCACACGGCACAGTCGGATGATGTTAAGTGCAACGCAAAATCACAATGTATGAGAAATCTGTCTCGGTTAGGTAAACTTTTACTATGTTATTGTATGGAGTCAAAACTTTTTGTCGATTTTCGCACTTTTTTCTTTGGGAGTCGACGCAGTCGGCCTCCCGCAGTCCAGACATAAAATAAAATCTAATTTTGATTGGTAAATGGATTTTTAAAAATTCAAAAACCCGAAATTTTCGCGAAAATCCGGAAAATTTTGAGTATGCTAATTAATTTGTGATTTTTTGTTACAGATCCAGAAAGCGCACGCGGAGCCTCGTCTAACGACGTATCACACGGCACAGTCGGATGATGTTAAGTGCAACGCAAAATCACAATGTATGAGAAATCTGTCTCGGTTAGGTAAACTTTTACTATGTTATTGTATGGAGTCAAAACTTTTTGTCGATTTTCGCACTTTTTTCTTTGGGAGTCGACGCAGTCGGCCTCCCGCAGTCCAGATATAAAATAGAATCTAATTTTGATTGGTAAATGGATTTTTAAAAATTCAAAAACCCGAAATTTTCGCGAAAATCCGGAAAATTTAGAGTATGCTAATTAATTTGTGATTTTTTGTTACAGATCCAGAAAGCGCACGCGGAGCCTCGTCTAACGACGTATCACACGGCACAGTCGGATGATGTTAAGTGCAACGCAAAATCACAATGTATGAGAAATCTGTCTCGGTTAGGTAAACTTTTACAATGTTATTGTATGGAGATAAACTTTTTGTCGATTTTCGCACTTTTTTCTTTGGGAGTCGACGCAGTCGGCCTCCCGCAGTCCAGACATAAAATAAAATCTAATTTTGATTGGTAAATGGATTTTTAAAAATTCAAAAACCCGAAATTTTCGCGAAAATCCGGAAAATTTTGAGTATGCTAATTAATTTGTGATTTTTTGTTACAGATCCAGAAAGCGCACGCGGAGCCTCGTCTAACGACGTATCACACGGCACAGTCGGATGATGTTAAGTGCAACGCAAAATCACAATGTATGAGAAATCTGTCTCGGTTAGGTAAACTTTTACTATGTTATTGTATGGAGTCAAAACTTTTTGTCGATTTTCGCACTTTTTTCTTTGGGAGTCGACGCAGTCGGCCTCCCGCAGTCCAGATATAAAATAGAATCTAATTTTGATTGGTAAATGGATTTTTAAAAATTCAAAAACCCGAAATTTTCGCGAAAATCCGGAAAATTTAGAGTATGCTAATTAATTTGTGATTTTTTGTTACAGATCCAGAAAGCGCACGCGGAGCCTCGTCTAACGACGTATCACACGGCACAGTCGGATGATGTTAAGTGCAACGCAAAATCACAATGTATGAGAAATCTGTCTCGGTTAGGTAAACTTTTACAATGTTATTGTATGGAGATAAACTTTTTGTCGATTTTCGCACTTTTTTCTTTGGGAGTCGACGCAGTCGGCCTCCCGCAGTCCAGACATAAAATAAAATCTAATTTTGATTGGTAAATGGATTTTTAAAAATTCAAAAACCCGAAATTTTCGCGAAAATCCGGAAAATTTTGAGTATGCTAATTAATTTGTGATTTTTTGTTACAGATCCAGAAAGCGCACGCGGAGCCTCGTCTAACGACGTATCACACGGCACAGTCGGATGATGTTAAGTGCAACGCAAAATCACAATGTATGAGAAATCTGTCTCGGTTAGGTAAACTTTTACTATGTTATTGTATGGAGTCAAAACTTTTTGTCGATTTTCGCACTTTTTTCTTTGGGAGTCGACGCAGTCGGCCTCCCGCAGTCCAGATATAAAATAGAATCTAATTTTGATTGGTAAATGGATTTTTAAAAATTCAAAAACCCGAAATTTTCGCGAAAATCCGGAAAATTTAGAGTATGCTAATTAATTTGTGATTTTTTGTTACAGATCCAGAAAGCGCACGCGGAGCCTCGTCTAACGACGTATCACACGGCACAGTCGGATGATGTTAAGTGCAACGCAAAATCACAATGTATGAGAAATCTGTCTCGGTTAGGTAAACTTTTACTATGTTATTGTATGGAGTCAAAACTTTTTGTCGATTTTCGCACTTTTTTCTTTGGGAGTCGACGCAGTCGGCCTCCCGCAGTCCAGATATAAAATAGAATCTAATTTTGATTGGTAAATGGATTTTTAAAAATTCAAAAACCCGAAATTTTCGCGAAAATCCGGAAAATTTAGAGTATGCTAATTAATTTGTGATTTTTTGTTACAGATCCAGAAAGCGCACGCGGAGCCTCGTCTAACGACGTATCACACGGCACAGTCGGATGATGTTAAGTGCAACGCAAAATCACAATGTATGAGAAATCTGTCTCGGTTAGGTAAACTTTTACAATGTTATTGTATGGAGATAAACTTTTTGTCGATTTTCGCACTTTTTTCTTTGGGAGTCGACGCAGTCGGCCTCCCGCAGTCCAGATATAAAATAGAATCTAATTTTGATTGGTAAATGGATTTTTAAAAATTCAAAAACCCGAAATTTTCGCGAAAATCCGGAAAATTTAGAGTATGCTAATTAATTTGTGATTTTTTGTTACAGATCCAGAAAGCGCACGCGGAGCCTCGTCTAACGACGTATCACACGGCACAGTCGGATGATGTTAAGTGCAACGCAAAATCACAATGTATGAGAAATCTGTCTCGGTTAGGTAAACTTTTACTATGTTATTGTATGGAGTCAAAACTTTTTGTCGATTTTCGCACTTTTTTCTTTGGGAGTCGACGCAGTCGGCCTCCCGCAGTCCAGATATAAAATAGAATCTAATTTTGATTGGTAAATGGATTTTTAAAAATTCAAAAACCCGAAATTTTCGCGAAAATCCGGAAAATTTAGAGTATGCTAATTAATTTGTGATTTTTTGTTACAGATCCAGAAAGCGCACGCGGAGCCTCGTCTAACGACGTATCACACGGCACAGTCGGATGATGTTAAGTGCAACGCAAAATCACAATGTATGAGAAATCTGTCTCGGTTAGGTAAACTTTTACAATGTTATTGTATGGAGATAAACTTTTTGTCGATTTTCGCACTTTTTTCTTTGGGAGTCGACGCAGTCGGCCTCCCGCAGTCCAGATATAAAATAGAATCTAATTTTGATTGGTAAATGGATTTTTAAAAATTCAAAAACCCGAAATTTTCGCGAAAATCCGGAAAATTTAGAGTATGCTAATTAATTTGTGATTTTTTGTTACAGATCCAGAAAGCGCACGCGGAGCCTCGTCTAACGACGTATCACACGGCACAGTCGGATGATGTTAAGTGCAACGCAAAATCACAATGTATGAGAAATCTGTCTCGGTTAGGTAAACTTTTACAATGTTATTGTATGGAGATAAACTTTTTGTCGATTTTCGCACTTTTTTCTTTGGGAGTCGACGCAGTCGGCCTCCCGCAGTCCAGACATAAAATAAAATCTAATTTTGATTGGTAAATGGATTTTTAAAAATTCAAAAACCCGAAATTTTCGCGAAAATCCGGAAAATTTTGAGTATGCTAATTAATTTGTGATTTTTTGTTACAGATCCAGAAAGCGCACGCGGAGCCTCGTCTAACGACGTATCACACGGCACAGTCGGATGATGTTAAGTGCAACGCAAAATCACAATGTATGAGAAATCTGTCTCGGTTAGGTAAACTTTTACTATGTTATTGTATGGAGTCAAAACTTTTTGTCGATTTTCGCACTTTTTTCTTTGGGAGTCGACGCAGTCGGCCTCCCGCAGTCCAGATATAAAATAGAATCTAATTTTGATTGGTAAATGGATTTTTAAAAATTCAAAAACCCGAAATTTTCGCGAAAATCCGGAAAATTTAGAGTATGCTAATTAATTTGTGATTTTTTGTTACAGATCCAGAAAGCGCACGCGGAGCCTCGTCTAACGACGTATCACACGGCACAGTCGGATGATGTTAAGTGCAACGCAAAATCACAATGTATGAGAAATCTGTCTCGGTTAGGTAAACTTTTACAATGTTATTGTATGGAGATAAACTTTTTGTCGATTTTCGCACTTTTTTCTTTGGGAGTCGACGCAGTCGGCCTCCCGCAGTCCAGACATAAAATAAAATCTAATTTTGATTGGTAAATGGATTTTTAAAAATTCAAAAACCCGAAATTTTCGCGAAAATCCGGAAAATTTTGAGTATGCTAATTAATTTGTGATTTTTTGTTACAGATCCAGAAAGCGCACGCGGAGCCTCGTCTAACGACGTATCACACGGCACAGTCGGATGATGTTAAGTGCAACGCAAAATCACAATGTATGAGAAATCTGTCTCGGTTAGGTAAACTTTTACTATGTTATTGTATGGAGTCAAAACTTTTTGTCGATTTTCGCACTTTTTTCTTTGGGAGTCGACGCAGTCGGCCTCCCGCAGTCCAGACATAAAATAAAATCTAATTTTGATTGGTAAATGGATTTTTAAAAATTCAAAAACCCGAAATTTTCGCGAAAATCCGGAAAATTTTGAGTATGCTAATTAATTTGTGATTTTTTGTTACAGATCCAGAAAGCGCACGCGGAGCCTCGTCTAACGACGTATCACACGGCACAGTCGGATGATGTTAAGTGCAACGCAAAATCACAATGTATGAGAAATCTGTCTCGGTTAGGTAAACTTTTACTATGTTATTGTATGGAGTCAAAACTTTTTGTCGATTTTCGCACTTTTTTCTTTGGGAGTCGACGCAGTCGGCCTCCCGCAGTCCAGATATAAAATAGAATCTAATTTTGATTGGTAAATGGATTTTTAAAAATTCAAAAACCCGAAATTTTCGCGAAAATCCGGAAAATTTAGAGTATGCTAATTAATTTGTGATTTTTTGTTACAGATCCAGAAAGCGCACGCGGAGCCTCGTCTAACGACGTATCACACGGCACAGTCGGATGATGTTAAGTGCAACGCAAAATCACAATGTATGAGAAATCTGTCTCGGTTAGGTAAACTTTTACTATGTTATTGTATGGAGTCAAAACTTTTTGTCGATTTTCGCACTTTTTTCTTTGGGAGTCGACGCAGTCGGCCTCCCGCAGTCCAGATATAAAATAGAATCTAATTTTGATTGGTAAATGGATTTTTAAAAATTCAAAAACCCGAAATTTTCGCGAAAATCCGGAAAATTTAGAGTATGCTAATTAATTTGTGATTTTTTGTTACAGATCCAGAAAGCGCACGCGGAGCCTCGTCTAACGACGTATCACACGGCACAGTCGGATGATGTTAAGTGCAACGCAAAATCACAATGTATGAGAAATCTGTCTCGGTTAGGTAAACTTTTACTATGTTATTGTATGGAGTCAAAACTTTTTGTCGATTTTCGCACTTTTTTCTTTGGGAGTCGACGCAGTCGGCCTCCCGCAGTCCAGATATAAAATAGAATCTAATTTTGATTGGTAAATGGATTTTTAAAAATTCAAAAACCCGAAATTTTCGCGAAAATCCGGAAAATTTAGAGTATGCTAATTAATTTGTGATTTTTTGTTACAGATCCAGAAAGCGCACGCGGAGCCTCGTCTAACGACGTATCACACGGCACAGTCGGATGATGTTAAGTGCAACGCAAAATCACAATGTATGAGAAATCTGTCTCGGTTAGGTAAACTTTTACAATGTTATTGTATGGAGATAAACTTTTTGTCGATTTTCGCACTTTTTTCTTTGGGAGTCGACGCAGTCGGCCTCCCGCAGTCCAGACATAAAATAAAATCTAATTTTGATTGGTAAATGGATTTTTAAAAATTCAAAAACCCGAAATTTTCGCGAAAATCCGGAAAATTTTGAGTATGCTAATTAATTTGTGATTTTTTGTTACAGATCCAGAAAGCGCACGCGGAGCCTCGTCTAACGACGTATCACACGGCACAGTCGGATGATGTTAAGTGCAACGCAAAATCACAATGTATGAGAAATCTGTCTCGGTTAGGTAAACTTTTACTATGTTATTGTATGGAGTCAAAACTTTTTGTCGATTTTCGCACTTTTTTCTTTGGGAGTCGACGCAGTCGGCCTCCCGCAGTCCAGATATAAAATAGAATCTAATTTTGATTGGTAAATGGATTTTTAAAAATTCAAAAACCCGAAATTTTCGCGAAAATCCGGAAAATTTAGAGTATGCTAATTAATTTGTGATTTTTTGTTACAGATCCAGAAAGCGCACGCGGAGCCTCGTCTAACGACGTATCACACGGCACAGTCGGATGATGTTAAGTGCAACGCAAAATCACAATGTATGAGAAATCTGTCTCGGTTAGGTAAACTTTTACAATGTTATTGTATGGAGATAAACTTTTTGTCGATTTTCGCACTTTTTTCTTTGGGAGTCGACGCAGTCGGCCTCCCGCAGTCCAGACATAAAATAAAATCTAATTTTGATTGGTAAATGGATTTTTAAAAATTCAAAAACCCGAAATTTTCGCGAAAATCCGGAAAATTTTGAGTATGCTAATTAATTTGTGATTTTTTGTTACAGATCCAGAAAGCGCACGCGGAGCCTCGTCTAACGACGTATCACACGGCACAGTCGGATGATGTTAAGTGCAACGCAAAATCACAATGTATGAGAAATCTGTCTCGGTTAGGTAAACTTTTACTATGTTATTGTATGGAGTCAAAACTTTTTGTCGATTTTCGCACTTTTTTCTTTGGGAGTCGACGCAGTCGGCCTCCCGCAGTCCAGATATAAAATAGAATCTAATTTTGATTGGTAAATGGATTTTTAAAAATTCAAAAACCCGAAATTTTCGCGAAAATCCGGAAAATTTAGAGTATGCTAATTAATTTGTGATTTTTTGTTACAGATCCAGAAAGCGCACGCGGAGCCTCGTCTAACGACGTATCACACGGCACAGTCGGATGATGTTAAGTGCAACGCAAAATCACAATGTATGAGAAATCTGTCTCGGTTAGGTAAACTTTTACTATGTTATTGTATGGAGTCAAAACTTTTTGTCGATTTTCGCACTTTTTTCTTTGGGAGTCGACGCAGTCGGCCTCCCGCAGTCCAGATATAAAATAGAATCTAATTTTGATTGGTAAATGGATTTTTAAAAATTCAAAAACCCGAAATTTTCGCGAAAATCCGGAAAATTTAGAGTATGCTAATTAATTTGTGATTTTTTGTTACAGATCCAGAAAGCGCACGCGGAGCCTCGTCTAACGACGTATCACACGGCACAGTCGGATGATGTTAAGTGCAACGCAAAATCACAATGTATGAGAAATCTGTCTCGGTTAGGTAAACTTTTACAATGTTATTGTATGGAGATAAACTTTTTGTCGATTTTCGCACTTTTTTCTTTGGGAGTCGACGCAGTCGGCCTCCCGCAGTCCAGATATAAAATAGAATCTAATTTTGATTGGTAAATGGATTTTTAAAAATTCAAAAACCCGAAATTTTCGCGAAAATCCGGAAAATTTAGAGTATGCTAATTAATTTGTGATTTTTTGTTACAGATCCAGAAAGCGCACGCGGAGCCTCGTCTAACGACGTATCACACGGCACAGTCGGATGATGTTAAGTGCAACGCAAAATCACAATGTATGAGAAATCTGTCTCGGTTAGGTAAACTTTTACAATGTTATTGTATGGAGATAAACTTTTTGTCGATTTTCGCACTTTTTTCTTTGGGAGTCGACGCAGTCGGCCTCCCGCAGTCCAGACATAAAATAAAATCTAATTTTGATTGGTAAATGGATTTTTAAAAATTCAAAAACCCGAAATTTTCGCGAAAATCCGGAAAATTTTGAGTATGCTAATTAATTTGTGATTTTTTGTTACAGATCCAGAAAGCGCACGCGGAGCCTCGTCTAACGACGTATCACACGGCACAGTCGGATGATGTTAAGTGCAACGCAAAATCACAATGTATGAGAAATCTGTCTCGGTTAGGTAAACTTTTACTATGTTATTGTATGGAGTCAAAACTTTTTGTCGATTTTCGCACTTTTTTCTTTGGGAGTCGACGCAGTCGGCCTCCCGCAGTCCAGATATAAAATAGAATCTAATTTTGATTGGTAAATGGATTTTTAAAAATTCAAAAACCCGAAATTTTCGCGAAAATCCGGAAAATTTAGAGTATGCTAATTAATTTGTGATTTTTTGTTACAGATCCAGAAAGCGCACGCGGAGCCTCGTCTAACGACGTATCACACGGCACAGTCGGATGATGTTAAGTGCAACGCAAAATCACAATGTATGAGAAATCTGTCTCGGTTAGGTAAACTTTTACAATGTTATTGTATGGAGATAAACTTTTTGTCGATTTTCGCACTTTTTTCTTTGGGAGTCGACGCAGTCGGCCTCCCGCAGTCCAGACATAAAATAAAATCTAATTTTGATTGGTAAATGGATTTTTAAAAATTCAAAAACCCGAAATTTTCGCGAAAATCCGGAAAATTTTGAGTATGCTAATTAATTTGTGATTTTTTGTTACAGATCCAGAAAGCGCACGCGGAGCCTCGTCTAACGACGTATCACACGGCACAGTCGGATGATGTTAAGTGCAACGCAAAATCACAATGTATGAGAAATCTGTCTCGGTTAGGTAAACTTTTACTATGTTATTGTATGGAGTCAAAACTTTTTGTCGATTTTCGCACTTTTTTCTTTGGGAGTCGACGCAGTCGGCCTCCCGCAGTCCAGATATAAAATAGAATCTAATTTTGATTGGTAAATGGATTTTTAAAAATTCAAAAACCCGAAATTTTCGCGAAAATCCGGAAAATTTAGAGTATGCTAATTAATTTGTGATTTTTTGTTACAGATCCAGAAAGCGCACGCGGAGCCTCGTCTAACGACGTATCACACGGCACAGTCGGATGATGTTAAGTGCAACGCAAAATCACAATGTATGAGAAATCTGTCTCGGTTAGGTAAACTTTTACAATGTTATTGTATGGAGATAAACTTTTTGTCGATTTTCGCACTTTTTTCTTTGGGAGTCGACGCAGTCGGCCTCCCGCAGTCCAGACATAAAATAAAATCTAATTTTGATTGGTAAATGGATTTTTAAAAATTCAAAAACCCGAAATTTTCGCGAAAATCCGGAAAATTTTGAGTAAAAGAAAGAAAGAAAGAAAGAAAGAATTTATTTGTACCAAAAAACTACTAGCAGTGACAGAGTTTAAAAAAATGTAAGTTTCTTGGCACAAACCGGCTCCAACTCAGCATAATGCTAGTTGTAAACAACCAGCGCTGGTCTTCCGTTGGTGCCGGCAGGTGACGTCACGCACGCACACAATCTCGTGCAATGTACACAAAACATAAAATAACATTTAACAATTTTTCACAGGACAAAAAAAAAACATAAAAAATAACATCGTACGGCGCCATAACTAATAAAAAAAATAGAAAAACAAATTAGAATGACAAATAAAAATAAAAAAATTTAGAGGTGTCAGTGTCATAGTGACAAATATGTTACATCAATGCAATGCATTTGTTTACCTCGTGTAAATTGTAAAACAAATATTTTACTGAAGTCATAAAACCATTAAACGATACGAGTATTATTTACTCAAACTATAAACTAAACCTACGCTGCATACATAAATCAGTTAAACATTTTAACAGGTAACTTTACTAAAAGGCACTGGTGTCAGTAATTAAGAGTTCTTCACTTTTTTGGTGCTTGTAAATAAATAGTTTAAGCTTTTTCCTAAAAATACTGATACTTTGCAGATTCCTTATTGGCGGTGGGATATTATTCCAACACTTGGACGCAGCATAACGGAAGCTTCCTCTGAATGCAGCTGAGCTATGCCGTTCTGTAGTGAGCTGCGTCAAGCGCGGACGCAACAAGTGAAGCTTGTAATCCGGCTTCCACGACAACTTATCATATAGATATCTAGGTTCCTTGTGTTTAATCACGCCAAAAAGAAGGCAGAGTATGCTAATTAATTTGTGATTTTTTGTTACAGATCCAGAAAGCGCACGCGGAGCCTCGTCTAACGACGTATCACACGGCACAGTCGGATGATGTTAAGTGCAACGCAAAATCACAATGTATGAGAAATCTGTCTCGGTTAGGTAAACTTTTACTATGTTATTGTATGGAGTCAAAACTTTTTGTCGATTTTCGCACTTTTTTCTTTGGGAGTCGACGCAGTCGGCCTCCCGCAGTCCAGATATAAAATAGAATCTAATTTTGATTGGTAAATGGATTTTTAAAAATTCAAAAACCCGAAATTTTCGCGAAAATCCGGAAAATTTAGAGTATGCTAATTAATTTGTGATTTTTTGTTACAGATCCAGAAAGCGCACGCGGAGCCTCGTCTAACGACGTATCACACGGCACAGTCGGATGATGTTAAGTGCAACGCAAAATCACAATGTATGAGAAATCTGTCTCGGTTAGGTAAACTTTTACTATGTTATTGTATGGAGTCAAAACTTTTTGTCGATTTTCGCACTTTTTTCTTTGGGAGTCGACGCAGTCGGCCTCCCGCAGTCCAGATATAAAATAGAATCTAATTTTGATTGGTAAATGGATTTTTAAAAATTCAAAAACCCGAAATTTTCGCGAAAATCCGGAAAATTTAGAGTATGCTAATTAATTTGTGATTTTTTGTTACAGATCCAGAAAGCGCACGCGGAGCCTCGTCTAACGACGTATCACACGGCACAGTCGGATGATGTTAAGTGCAACGCAAAATCACAATGTATGAGAAATCTGTCTCGGTTAGGTAAACTTTTACAATGTTATTGTATGGAGATAAACTTTTTGTCGATTTTCGCACTTTTTTCTTTGGGAGTCGACGCAGTCGGCCTCCCGCAGTCCAGACATAAAATAAAATCTAATTTTGATTGGTAAATGGATTTTTAAAAATTCAAAAACCCGAAATTTTCGCGAAAATCCGGAAAATTTTGAGTATGCTAATTAATTTGTGATTTTTTGTTACAGATCCAGAAAGCGCACGCGGAGCCTCGTCTAACGACGTATCACACGGCACAGTCGGATGATGTTAAGTGCAACGCAAAATCACAATGTATGAGAAATCTGTCTCGGTTAGGTAAACTTTTACTATGTTATTGTATGGAGTCAAAACTTTTTGTCGATTTTCGCACTTTTTTCTTTGGGAGTCGACGCAGTCGGCCTCCCGCAGTCCAGATATAAAATAGAATCTAATTTTGATTGGTAAATGGATTTTTAAAAATTCAAAAACCCGAAATTTTCGCGAAAATCCGGAAAATTTAGAGTATGCTAATTAATTTGTGATTTTTTGTTACAGATCCAGAAAGCGCACGCGGAGCCTCGTCTAACGACGTATCACACGGCACAGTCGGATGATGTTAAGTGCAACGCAAAATCACAATGTATGAGAAATCTGTCTCGGTTAGGTAAACTTTTACTATGTTATTGTATGGAGTCAAAACTTTTTGTCGATTTTCGCACTTTTTTCTTTGGGAGTCGACGCAGTCGGCCTCCCGCAGTCCAGATATAAAATAGAATCTAATTTTGATTGGTAAATGGATTTTTAAAAATTCAAAAACCCGAAATTTTCGCGAAAATCCGGAAAATTTAGAGTATGCTAATTAATTTGTGATTTTTTGTTACAGATCCAGAAAGCGCACGCGGAGCCTCGTCTAACGACGTATCACACGGCACAGTCGGATGATGTTAAGTGCAACGCAAAATCACAATGTATGAGAAATCTGTCTCGGTTAGGTAAACTTTTACAATGTTATTGTATGGAGATAAACTTTTTGTCGATTTTCGCACTTTTTTCTTTGGGAGTCGACGCAGTCGGCCTCCCGCAGTCCAGATATAAAATAGAATCTAATTTTGATTGGTAAATGGATTTTTAAAAATTCAAAAACCCGAAATTTTCGCGAAAATCCGGAAAATTTAGAGTATGCTAATTAATTTGTGATTTTTTGTTACAGATCCAGAAAGCGCACGCGGAGCCTCGTCTAACGACGTATCACACGGCACAGTCGGATGATGTTAAGTGCAACGCAAAATCACAATGTATGAGAAATCTGTCTCGGTTAGGTAAACTTTTACAATGTTATTGTATGGAGATAAACTTTTTGTCGATTTTCGCACTTTTTTCTTTGGGAGTCGACGCAGTCGGCCTCCCGCAGTCCAGACATAAAATAAAATCTAATTTTGATTGGTAAATGGATTTTTAAAAATTCAAAAACCCGAAATTTTCGCGAAAATCCGGAAAATTTTGAGTATGCTAATTAATTTGTGATTTTTTGTTACAGATCCAGAAAGCGCACGCGGAGCCTCGTCTAACGACGTATCACACGGCACAGTCGGATGATGTTAAGTGCAACGCAAAATCACAATGTATGAGAAATCTGTCTCGGTTAGGTAAACTTTTACTATGTTATTGTATGGAGTCAAAACTTTTTGTCGATTTTCGCACTTTTTTCTTTGGGAGTCGACGCAGTCGGCCTCCCGCAGTCCAGATATAAAATAGAATCTAATTTTGATTGGTAAATGGATTTTTAAAAATTCAAAAACCCGAAATTTTCGCGAAAATCCGGAAAATTTAGAGTATGCTAATTAATTTGTGATTTTTTGTTACAGATCCAGAAAGCGCACGCGGAGCCTCGTCTAACGACGTATCACACGGCACAGTCGGATGATGTTAAGTGCAACGCAAAATCACAATGTATGAGAAATCTGTCTCGGTTAGGTAAACTTTTACAATGTTATTGTATGGAGATAAACTTTTTGTCGATTTTCGCACTTTTTTCTTTGGGAGTCGACGCAGTCGGCCTCCCGCAGTCCAGACATAAAATAAAATCTAATTTTGATTGGTAAATGGATTTTTAAAAATTCAAAAACCCGAAATTTTCGCGAAAATCCGGAAAATTTTGAGTATGCTAATTAATTTGTGATTTTTTGTTACAGATCCAGAAAGCGCACGCGGAGCCTCGTCTAACGACGTATCACACGGCACAGTCGGATGATGTTAAGTGCAACGCAAAATCACAATGTATGAGAAATCTGTCTCGGTTAGGTAAACTTTTACTATGTTATTGTATGGAGTCAAAACTTTTTGTCGATTTTCGCACTTTTTTCTTTGGGAGTCGACGCAGTCGGCCTCCCGCAGTCCAGATATAAAATAGAATCTAATTTTGATTGGTAAATGGATTTTTAAAAATTCAAAAACCCGAAATTTTCGCGAAAATCCGGAAAATTTAGAGTATGCTAATTAATTTGTGATTTTTTGTTACAGATCCAGAAAGCGCACGCGGAGCCTCGTCTAACGACGTATCACACGGCACAGTCGGATGATGTTAAGTGCAACGCAAAATCACAATGTATGAGAAATCTGTCTCGGTTAGGTAAACTTTTACAATGTTATTGTATGGAGATAAACTTTTTGTCGATTTTCGCACTTTTTTCTTTGGGAGTCGACGCAGTCGGCCTCCCGCAGTCCAGACATAAAATAAAATCTAATTTTGATTGGTAAATGGATTTTTAAAAATTCAAAAACCCGAAATTTTCGCGAAAATCCGGAAAATTTTGAGTATGCTAATTAATTTGTGATTTTTTGTTACAGATCCAGAAAGCGCACGCGGAGCCTCGTCTAACGACGTATCACACGGCACAGTCGGATGATGTTAAGTGCAACGCAAAATCACAATGTATGAGAAATCTGTCTCGGTTAGGTAAACTTTTACTATGTTATTGTATGGAGTCAAAACTTTTTGTCGATTTTCGCACTTTTTTCTTTGGGAGTCGACGCAGTCGGCCTCCCGCAGTCCAGATATAAAATAGAATCTAATTTTGATTGGTAAATGGATTTTTAAAAATTCAAAAACCCGAAATTTTCGCGAAAATCCGGAAAATTTAGAGTATGCTAATTAATTTGTGATTTTTTGTTACAGATCCAGAAAGCGCACGCGGAGCCTCGTCTAACGACGTATCACACGGCACAGTCGGATGATGTTAAGTGCAACGCAAAATCACAATGTATGAGAAATCTGTCTCGGTTAGGTAAACTTTTACTATGTTATTGTATGGAGTCAAAACTTTTTGTCGATTTTCGCACTTTTTTCTTTGGGAGTCGACGCAGTCGGCCTCCCGCAGTCCAGATATAAAATAGAATCTAATTTTGATTGGTAAATGGATTTTTAAAAATTCAAAAACCCGAAATTTTCGCGAAAATCCGGAAAATTTAGAGTATGCTAATTAATTTGTGATTTTTTGTTACAGATCCAGAAAGCGCACGCGGAGCCTCGTCTAACGACGTATCACACGGCACAGTCGGATGATGTTAAGTGCAACGCAAAATCACAATGTATGAGAAATCTGTCTCGGTTAGGTAAACTTTTACAATGTTATTGTATGGAGATAAACTTTTTGTCGATTTTCGCACTTTTTTCTTTGGGAGTCGACGCAGTCGGCCTCCCGCAGTCCAGATATAAAATAGAATCTAATTTTGATTGGTAAATGGATTTTTAAAAATTCAAAAACCCGAAATTTTCGCGAAAATCCGGAAAATTTAGAGTATGCTAATTAATTTGTGATTTTTTGTTACAGATCCAGAAAGCGCACGCGGAGCCTCGTCTAACGACGTATCACACGGCACAGTCGGATGATGTTAAGTGCAACGCAAAATCACAATGTATGAGAAATCTGTCTCGGTTAGGTAAACTTTTACAATGTTATTGTATGGAGATAAACTTTTTGTCGATTTTCGCACTTTTTTCTTTGGGAGTCGACGCAGTCGGCCTCCCGCAGTCCAGACATAAAATAAAATCTAATTTTGATTGGTAAATGGATTTTTAAAAATTCAAAAACCCGAAATTTTCGCGAAAATCCGGAAAATTTTGAGTATGCTAATTAATTTGTGATTTTTTGTTACAGATCCAGAAAGCGCACGCGGAGCCTCGTCTAACGACGTATCACACGGCACAGTCGGATGATGTTAAGTGCAACGCAAAATCACAATGTATGAGAAATCTGTCTCGGTTAGGTAAACTTTTACTATGTTATTGTATGGAGTCAAAACTTTTTGTCGATTTTCGCACTTTTTTCTTTGGGAGTCGACGCAGTCGGCCTCCCGCAGTCCAGATATAAAATAGAATCTAATTTTGATTGGTAAATGGATTTTTAAAAATTCAAAAACCCGAAATTTTCGCGAAAATCCGGAAAATTTAGAGTATGCTAATTAATTTGTGATTTTTTGTTACAGATCCAGAAAGCGCACGCGGAGCCTCGTCTAACGACGTATCACACGGCACAGTCGGATGATGTTAAGTGCAACGCAAAATCACAATGTATGAGAAATCTGTCTCGGTTAGGTAAACTTTTACAATGTTATTGTATGGAGATAAACTTTTTGTCGATTTTCGCACTTTTTTCTTTGGGAGTCGACGCAGTCGGCCTCCCGCAGTCCAGACATAAAATAAAATCTAATTTTGATTGGTAAATGGATTTTTAAAAATTCAAAAACCCGAAATTTTCGCGAAAATCCGGAAAATTTTGAGTATGCTAATTAATTTGTGATTTTTTGTTACAGATCCAGAAAGCGCACGCGGAGCCTCGTCTAACGACGTATCACACGGCACAGTCGGATGATGTTAAGTGCAACGCAAAATCACAATGTATGAGAAATCTGTCTCGGTTAGGTAAACTTTTACTATGTTATTGTATGGAGTCAAAACTTTTTGTCGATTTTCGCACTTTTTTCTTTGGGAGTCGACGCAGTCGGCCTCCCGCAGTCCAGATATAAAATAGAATCTAATTTTGATTGGTAAATGGATTTTTAAAAATTCAAAAACCCGAAATTTTCGCGAAAATCCGGAAAATTTAGAGTATGCTAATTAATTTGTGATTTTTTGTTACAGATCCAGAAAGCGCACGCGGAGCCTCGTCTAACGACGTATCACACGGCACAGTCGGATGATGTTAAGTGCAACGCAAAATCACAATGTATGAGAAATCTGTCTCGGTTAGGTAAACTTTTACAATGTTATTGTATGGAGATAAACTTTTTGTCGATTTTCGCACTTTTTTCTTTGGGAGTCGACGCAGTCGGCCTCCCGCAGTCCAGACATAAAATAAAATCTAATTTTGATTGGTAAATGGATTTTTAAAAATTCAAAAACCCGAAATTTTCGCGAAAATCCGGAAAATTTTGAGTATGCTAATTAATTTGTGATTTTTTGTTACAGATCCAGAAAGCGCACGCGGAGCCTCGTCTAACGACGTATCACACGGCACAGTCGGATGATGTTAAGTGCAACGCAAAATCACAATGTATGAGAAATCTGTCTCGGTTAGGTAAACTTTTACTATGTTATTGTATGGAGTCAAAACTTTTTGTCGATTTTCGCACTTTTTTCTTTGGGAGTCGACGCAGTCGGCCTCCCGCAGTCCAGATATAAAATAGAATCTAATTTTGATTGGTAAATGGATTTTTAAAAATTCAAAAACCCGAAATTTTCGCGAAAATCCGGAAAATTTAGAGTATGCTAATTAATTTGTGATTTTTTGTTACAGATCCAGAAAGCGCACGCGGAGCCTCGTCTAACGACGTATCACACGGCACAGTCGGATGATGTTAAGTGCAACGCAAAATCACAATGTATGAGAAATCTGTCTCGGTTAGGTAAACTTTTACAATGTTATTGTATGGAGATAAACTTTTTGTCGATTTTCGCACTTTTTTCTTTGGGAGTCGACGCAGTCGGCCTCCCGCAGTCCAGACATAAAATAAAATCTAATTTTGATTGGTAAATGGATTTTTAAAAATTCAAAAACCCGAAATTTTCGCGAAAATCCGGAAAATTTTGAGTATGCTAATTAATTTGTGATTTTTTGTTACAGATCCAGAAAGCGCACGCGGAGCCTCGTCTAACGACGTATCACACGGCACAGTCGGATGATGTTAAGTGCAACGCAAAATCACAATGTATGAGAAATCTGTCTCGGTTAGGTAAACTTTTACTATGTTATTGTATGGAGTCAAAACTTTTTGTCGATTTTCGCACTTTTTTCTTTGGGAGTCGACGCAGTCGGCCTCCCGCAGTCCAGATATAAAATAGAATCTAATTTTGATTGGTAAATGGATTTTTAAAAATTCAAAAACCCGAAATTTTCGCGAAAATCCGGAAAATTTAGAGTATGCTAATTAATTTGTGATTTTTTGTTACAGATCCAGAAAGCGCACGCGGAGCCTCGTCTAACGACGTATCACACGGCACAGTCGGATGATGTTAAGTGCAACGCAAAATCACAATGTATGAGAAATCTGTCTCGGTTAGGTAAACTTTTACAATGTTATTGTATGGAGATAAACTTTTTGTCGATTTTCGCACTTTTTTCTTTGGGAGTCGACGCAGTCGGCCTCCCGCAGTCCAGACATAAAATAAAATCTAATTTTGATTGGTAAATGGATTTTTAAAAATTCAAAAACCCGAAATTTTCGCGAAAATCCGGAAAATTTTGAGTATGCTAATTAATTTGTGATTTTTTGTTACAGATCCAGAAAGCGCACGCGGAGCCTCGTCTAACGACGTATCACACGGCACAGTCGGATGATGTTAAGTGCAACGCAAAATCACAATGTATGAGAAATCTGTCTCGGTTAGGTAAACTTTTACTATGTTATTGTATGGAGTCAAAACTTTTTGTCGATTTTCGCACTTTTTTCTTTGGGAGTCGACGCAGTCGGCCTCCCGCAGTCCAGATATAAAATAGAATCTAATTTTGATTGGTAAATGGATTTTTAAAAATTCAAAAACCCGAAATTTTCGCGAAAATCCGGAAAATTTAGAGTATGCTAATTAATTTGTGATTTTTTGTTACAGATCCAGAAAGCGCACGCGGAGCCTCGTCTAACGACGTATCACACGGCACAGTCGGATGATGTTAAGTGCAACGCAAAATCACAATGTATGAGAAATCTGTCTCGGTTAGGTAAACTTTTACAATGTTATTGTATGGAGATAAACTTTTTGTCGATTTTCGCACTTTTTTCTTTGGGAGTCGACGCAGTCGGCCTCCCGCAGTCCAGATATAAAATAGAATCTAATTTTGATTGGTAAATGGATTTTTAAAAATTCAAAAACCCGAAATTTTCGCGAAAATCCGGAAAATTTAGAGTATGCTAATTAATTTGTGATTTTTTGTTACAGATCCAGAAAGCGCACGCGGAGCCTCGTCTAACGACGTATCACACGGCACAGTCGGATGATGTTAAGTGCAACGCAAAATCACAATGTATGAGAAATCTGTCTCGGTTAGGTAAACTTTTACAATGTTATTGTATGGAGATAAACTTTTTGTCGATTTTCGCACTTTTTTCTTTGGGAGTCGACGCAGTCGGCCTCCCGCAGTCCAGACATAAAATAAAATCTAATTTTGATTGGTAAATGGATTTTTAAAAATTCAAAAACCCGAAATTTTCGCGAAAATCCGGAAAATTTTGAGTATGCTAATTAATTTGTGATTTTTTGTTACAGATCCAGAAAGCGCACGCGGAGCCTCGTCTAACGACGTATCACACGGCACAGTCGGATGATGTTAAGTGCAACGCAAAATCACAATGTATGAGAAATCTGTCTCGGTTAGGTAAACTTTTACTATGTTATTGTATGGAGTCAAAACTTTTTGTCGATTTTCGCACTTTTTTCTTTGGGAGTCGACGCAGTCGGCCTCCCGCAGTCCAGATATAAAATAGAATCTAATTTTGATTGGTAAATGGATTTTTAAAAATTCAAAAACCCGAAATTTTCGCGAAAATCCGGAAAATTTAGAGTATGCTAATTAATTTGTGATTTTTTGTTACAGATCCAGAAAGCGCACGCGGAGCCTCGTCTAACGACGTATCACACGGCACAGTCGGATGATGTTAAGTGCAACGCAAAATCACAATGTATGAGAAATCTGTCTCGGTTAGGTAAACTTTTACAATGTTATTGTATGGAGATAAACTTTTTGTCGATTTTCGCACTTTTTTCTTTGGGAGTCGACGCAGTCGGCCTCCCGCAGTCCAGACATAAAATAAAATCTAATTTTGATTGGTAAATGGATTTTTAAAAATTCAAAAACCCGAAATTTTCGCGAAAATCCGGAAAATTTTGAGTATGCTAATTAATTTGTGATTTTTTGTTACAGATCCAGAAAGCGCACGCGGAGCCTCGTCTAACGACGTATCACACGGCACAGTCGGATGATGTTAAGTGCAACGCAAAATCACAATGTATGAGAAATCTGTCTCGGTTAGGTAAACTTTTACTATGTTATTGTATGGAGTCAAAACTTTTTGTCGATTTTCGCACTTTTTTCTTTGGGAGTCGACGCAGTCGGCCTCCCGCAGTCCAGATATAAAATAGAATCTAATTTTGATTGGTAAATGGATTTTTAAAAATTCAAAAACCCGAAATTTTCGCGAAAATCCGGAAAATTTAGAGTATGCTAATTAATTTGTGATTTTTTGTTACAGATCCAGAAAGCGCACGCGGAGCCTCGTCTAACGACGTATCACACGGCACAGTCGGATGATGTTAAGTGCAACGCAAAATCACAATGTATGAGAAATCTGTCTCGGTTAGGTAAACTTTTACAATGTTATTGTATGGAGTCAAAACTTTTTGTCGATTTTCGCACTTTTTTCTTTGGGAGTCGACGCAGTCGGCCTCCCGCAGTCCAGATATAAAATAGAATCTAATTTTGATTGGTAAATGGATTTTTAAAAATTCAAAAACCCGAAATTTTCGCGAAAATCCGGAAAATTTAGAGTATGCTAATTAATTTGTGATTTTTTGTTACAGATCCAGAAAGCGCACGCGGAGCCTCGTCTAACGACGTATCACACGGCACAGTCGGATGATGTTAAGTGCAACGCAAAATCACAATGTATGAGAAATCTGTCTCGGTTAGGTAAACTTTTACAATGTTATTGTATGGAGATAAACTTTTTGTCGATTTTCGCACTTTTTTCTTTGGGAGTCGACGCAGTCGGCCTCCCGCAGTCCAGACATAAAATAAAATCTAATTTTGATTGGTAAATGGATTTTTAAAAATTCAAAAACCCGAAATTTTCGCGAAAATCCGGAAAATTTTGAGTATGCTAATTAATTTGTGATTTTTTGTTACAGATCCAGAAAGCGCACGCGGAGCCTCGTCTAACGACGTATCACACGGCACAGTCGGATGATGTTAAGTGCAACGCAAAATCACAATGTATGAGAAATCTGTCTCGGTTAGGTAAACTTTTACTATGTTATTGTATGGAGTCAAAACTTTTTGTCGATTTTCGCACTTTTTTCTTTGGGAGTCGACGCAGTCGGCCTCCCGCAGTCCAGATATAAAATAGAATCTAATTTTGATTGGTAAATGGATTTTTAAAAATTCAAAAACCCGAAATTTTCGCGAAAATCCGGAAAATTTAGAGTATGCTAATTAATTTGTGATTTTTTGTTACAGATCCAGAAAGCGCACGCGGAGCCTCGTCTAACGACGTATCACACGGCACAGTCGGATGATGTTAAGTGCAACGCAAAATCACAATGTATGAGAAATCTGTCTCGGTTAGGTAAACTTTTACAATGTTATTGTATGGAGATAAACTTTTTGTCGATTTTCGCACTTTTTTCTTTGGGAGTCGACGCAGTCGGCCTCCCGCAGTCCAGACATAAAATAAAATCTAATTTTGATTGGTAAATGGATTTTTAAAAATTCAAAAACCCGAAATTTTCGCGAAAATCCGGAAAATTTTGAGTATGCTAATTAATTTGTGATTTTTTGTTACAGATCCAGAAAGCGCACGCGGAGCCTCGTCTAACGACGTATCACACGGCACAGTCGGATGATGTTAAGTGCAACGCAAAATCACAATGTATGAGAAATCTGTCTCGGTTAGGTAAACTTTTACTATGTTATTGTATGGAGTCAAAACTTTTTGTCGATTTTCGCACTTTTTTCTTTGGGAGTCGACGCAGTCGGCCTCCCGCAGTCCAGATATAAAATAGAATCTAATTTTGATTGGTAAATGGATTTTTAAAAATTCAAAAACCCGAAATTTTCGCGAAAATCCGGAAAATTTAGAGTATGCTAATTAATTTGTGATTTTTTGTTACAGATCCAGAAAGCGCACGCGGAGCCTCGTCTAACGACGTATCACACGGCACAGTCGGATGATGTTAAGTGCAACGCAAAATCACAATGTATGAGAAATCTGTCTCGGTTAGGTAAACTTTTACTATGTTATTGTATGGAGTCAAAACTTTTTGTCGATTTTCGCACTTTTTTCTTTGGGAGTCGACGCAGTCGGCCTCCCGCAGTCCAGATATAAAATAAAATCTAATTTTGATTGGTAAATGGATTTTTAAAAATTCAAAAACCCGAAATTTTCGCGAAAATCCGGAAAATTTTGAGTATGCTAATTAATTTGTGATTTTTTGTTACAGATCCAGAAAGCGCACGCGGAGCCTCGTCTAACGACGTATCACACGGCACAGTCGGATGATGTTAAGTGCAACGCAAAATCACAATGTATGAGAAATCTGTCTCGGTTAGGTAAACTTTTACTATGTTATTGTATGGAGTCAAAACTTTTTGTCGATTTTCGCACTTTTTTCTTTGGGAGTCGACGCAGTCGGCCTCCCGCAGTCCAGATATAAAATAGAATCTAATTTTGATTGGTAAATGGATTTTTAAAAATTCAAAAACCCGAAATTTTCGCGAAAATCCGGAAAATTTAGAGTATGCTAATTAATTTGTGATTTTTTGTTACAGATCCAGAAAGCGCACGCGGAGCCTCGTCTAACGACGTATCACACGGCACAGTCGGATGATGTTAAGTGCAACGCAAAATCACAATGTATGAGAAATCTGTCTCGGTTAGGTAAACTTTTACTATGTTATTGTATGGAGTCAAAACTTTTTGTCGATTTTCGCACTTTTTTCTTTGGGAGTCGACGCAGTCGGCCTCCCGCAGTCCAGATATAAAATAGAATCTAATTTTGATTGGTAAATGGATTTTTAAAAATTCAAAAACCCGAAATTTTCGCGAAAATCCGGAAAATTTAGAGTATGCTAATTAATTTGTGATTTTTTGTTACAGATCCAGAAAGCGCACGCGGAGCCTCGTCTAACGACGTATCACACGGCACAGTCGGATGATGTTAAGTGCAACGCAAAATCACAATGTATGAGAAATCTGTCTCGGTTAGGTAAACTTTTACTATGTTATTGTATGGAGTCAAAACTTTTTGTCGATTTTCGCACTTTTTTCTTTGGGAGTCGACGCAGTCGGCCTCCCGCAGTCCAGATATAAAATAGAATCTAATTTTGATTGGTAAATGGATTTTTAAAAATTCAAAAACCCGAAATTTTCGCGAAAATCCGGAAAATTTAGAGTATGCTAATTAATTTGTGATTTTTTGTTACAGATCCAGAAAGCGCACGCGGAGCCTCGTCTAACGACGTATCACACGGCACAGTCGGATGATGTTAAGTGCAACGCAAAATCACAATGTATGAGAAATCTGTCTCGGTTAGGTAAACTTTTACAATGTTATTGTATGGAGATAAACTTTTTGTCGATTTTCGCACTTTTTTCTTTGGGAGTCGACGCAGTCGGCCTCCCGCAGTCCAGATATAAAATAGAATCTAATTTTGATTGGTAAATGGATTTTTAAAAATTCAAAAACCCGAAATTTTCGCGAAAATCCGGAAAATTTAGAGTATGCTAATTAATTTGTGATTTTTTGTTACAGATCCAGAAAGCGCACGCGGAGCCTCGTCTAACGACGTATCACACGGCACAGTCGGATGATGTTAAG
Source organism: Ligdia adustata (assembly GCA_947049295.1). NCBI lineage: Eukaryota > Metazoa > Arthropoda > Insecta > Lepidoptera > Geometridae > Ligdia > Ligdia adustata. The sequence continues at coordinate 15,074,179 of OX346221.1, forward strand.
TGCAACGCAAAATCACAATGTATGAGAAATCTGTCTCGGTTAGGTAAACTTTTACAATGTTATTGTATGGAGATAAACTTTTTGTCGATTTTCGCACTTTTTTCTTTGGGAGTCGACGCAGTCGGCCTCCCGCAGTCCAGACATAAAATAAAATCTAATTTTGATTGGTAAATGGATTTTTAAAAATTCAAAAACCCGAAATTTTCGCGAAAATCCGGAAAATTTTGAGTATGCTAATTAATTTGTGATTTTTTGTTACAGATCCAGAAAGCGCACGCGGAGCCTCGTCTAACGACGTATCACACGGCACAGTCGGATGATGTTAAGTGCAACGCAAAATCACAATGTATGAGAAATCTGTCTCGGTTAGGTAAACTTTTACTATGTTATTGTATGGAGTCAAAACTTTTTGTCGATTTTCGCACTTTTTTCTTTGGGAGTCGACGCAGTCGGCCTCCCGCAGTCCAGATATAAAATAGAATCTAATTTTGATTGGTAAATGGATTTTTAAAAATTCAAAAACCCGAAATTTTCGCGAAAATCCGGAAAATTTAGAGTATGCTAATTAATTTGTGATTTTTTGTTACAGATCCAGAAAGCGCACGCGGAGCCTCGTCTAACGACGTATCACACGGCACAGTCGGATGATGTTAAGTGCAACGCAAAATCACAATGTATGAGAAATCTGTCTCGGTTAGGTAAACTTTTACAATGTTATTGTATGGAGATAAACTTTTTGTCGATTTTCGCACTTTTTTCTTTGGGAGTCGACGCAGTCGGCCTCCCGCAGTCCAGACATAAAATAAAATCTAATTTTGATTGGTAAATGGATTTTTAAAAATTCAAAAACCCGAAATTTTCGCGAAAATCCGGAAAATTTTGAGTATGCTAATTAATTTGTGATTTTTTGTTACAGATCCAGAAAGCGCACGCGGAGCCTCGTCTAACGACGTATCACACGGCACAGTCGGATGATGTTAAGTGCAACGCAAAATCACAATGTATGAGAAATCTGTCTCGGTTAGGTAAACTTTTACTATGTTATTGTATGGAGTCAAAACTTTTTGTCGATTTTCGCACTTTTTTCTTTGGGAGTCGACGCAGTCGGCCTCCCGCAGTCCAGATATAAAATAGAATCTAATTTTGATTGGTAAATGGATTTTTAAAAATTCAAAAACCCGAAATTTTCGCGAAAATCCGGAAAATTTAGAGTATGCTAATTAATTTGTGATTTTTTGTTACAGATCCAGAAAGCGCACGCGGAGCCTCGTCTAACGACGTATCACACGGCACAGTCGGATGATGTTAAGTGCAACGCAAAATCACAATGTATGAGAAATCTGTCTCGGTTAGGTAAACTTTTACAATGTTATTGTATGGAGATAAACTTTTTGTCGATTTTCGCACTTTTTTCTTTGGGAGTCGACGCAGTCGGCCTCCCGCAGTCCAGATATAAAATAGAATCTAATTTTGATTGGTAAATGGATTTTTAAAAATTCAAAAACACGAAATTTTCGCGAAAATCCGGAAAATTTAGAGTATGCTAATTAATTTGTGATTTTTTGTTACAGATCCAGAAAGCGCACGCGGAGCCTCGTCTAACGACGTATCACACGGCACAGTCGGATGATGTTAAGTGCAACGCAAAATCACAATGTATGAGAAATCTGTCTCGGTTAGGTAAACTTTTACTATGTTATTGTATGGAGTCAAAACTTTTTGTCGATTTTCGCACTTTTTTCTTTGGGAGTCGACGCAGTCGGCCTCCCGCAGTCCAGATATAAAATAGAATCTAATTTTGATTGGTAAATGGATTTTTAAAAATTCAAAAACCCGAAATTTTCGCGAAAATCCGGAAAATTTAGAGTATGCTAATTAATTTGTGATTTTTTGTTACAGATCCAGAAAGCGCACGCGGAGCCTCGTCTAACGACGTATCACACGGCACAGTCGGATGATGTTAAGTGCAACGCAAAATCACAATGTATGAGAAATCTGTCTCGGTTAGGTAAACTTTTACAATGTTATTGTATGGAGATAAACTTTTTGTCGATTTTCGCACTTTTTTCTTTGGGAGTCGACGCAGTCGGCCTCCCGCAGTCCAGACATAAAATAAAATCTAATTTTGATTGGTAAATGGATTTTTAAAAATTCAAAAACCCGAAATTTTCGCGAAAATCCGGAAAATTTTGAGTATGCTAATTAATTTGTGATTTTTTGTTACAGATCCAGAAAGCGCACGCGGAGCCTCGTCTAACGACGTATCACACGGCACAGTCGGATGATGTTAAGTGCAACGCAAAATCACAATGTATGAGAAATCTGTCTCGGTTAGGTAAACTTTTACTATGTTATTGTATGGAGTCAAAACTTTTTGTCGATTTTCGCACTTTTTTCTTTGGGAGTCGACGCAGTCGGCCTCCCGCAGTCCAGATATAAAATAGAATCTAATTTTGATTGGTAAATGGATTTTTAAAAATTCAAAAACCCGAAATTTTCGCGAAAATCCGGAAAATTTAGAGTATGCTAATTAATTTGTGATTTTTTGTTACAGATCCAGAAAGCGCACGCGGAGCCTCGTCTAACGACGTATCACACGGCACAGTCGGATGATGTTAAGTGCAACGCAAAATCACAATGTATGAGAAATCTGTCTCGGTTAGGTAAACTTTTACAATGTTATTGTATGGAGATAAACTTTTTGTCGATTTTCGCACTTTTTTCTTTGGGAGTCGACGCAGTCGGCCTCCCGCAGTCCAGACATAAAATAAAATCTAATTTTGATTGGTAAATGGATTTTTAAAAATTCAAAAACCCGAAATTTTCGCGAAAATCCGGAAAATTTTGAGTATGCTAATTAATTTGTGATTTTTTGTTACAGATCCAGAAAGCGCACGCGGAGCCTCGTCTAACGACGTATCACACGGCACAGTCGGATGATGTTAAGTGCAACGCAAAATCACAATGTATGAGAAATCTGTCTCGGTTAGGTAAACTTTTACTATGTTATTGTATGGAGTCAAAACTTTTTGTCGATTTTCGCACTTTTTTCTTTGGGAGTCGACGCAGTCGGCCTCCCGCAGTCCAGATATAAAATAGAATCTAATTTTGATTGGTAAATGGATTTTTAAAAATTCAAAAACCCGAAATTTTCGCGAAAATCCGGAAAATTTAGAGTATGCTAATTAATTTGTGATTTTTTGTTACAGATCCAGAAAGCGCACGCGGAGCCTCGTCTAACGACGTATCACACGGCACAGTCGGATGATGTTAAGTGCAACGCAAAATCACAATGTATGAGAAATCTGTCTCGGTTAGGTAAACTTTTACTATGTTATTGTATGGAGTCAAAACTTTTTGTCGATTTTCGCACTTTTTTCTTTGGGAGTCGACGCAGTCGGCCTCCCGCAGTCCAGATATAAAATAGAATCTAATTTTGATTGGTAAATGGATTTTTAAAAATTCAAAAACCCGAAATTTTCGCGAAAATCCGGAAAATTTAGAGTATGCTAATTAATTTGTGATTTTTTGTTACAGATCCAGAAAGCGCACGCGGAGCCTCGTCTAACGACGTATCACACGGCACAGTCGGATGATGTTAAGTGCAACGCAAAATCACAATGTATGAGAAATCTGTCTCGGTTAGGTAAACTTTTACAATGTTATTGTATGGAGATAAACTTTTTGTCGATTTTCGCACTTTTTTCTTTGGGAGTCGACGCAGTCGGCCTCCCGCAGTCCAGATATAAAATAGAATCTAATTTTGATTGGTAAATGGATTTTTAAAAATTCAAAAACCCGAAATTTTCGCGAAAATCCGGAAAATTTAGAGTATGCTAATTAATTTGTGATTTTTTGTTACAGATCCAGAAAGCGCACGCGGAGCCTCGTCTAACGACGTATCACACGGCACAGTCGGATGATGTTAAGTGCAACGCAAAATCACAATGTATGAGAAATCTGTCTCGGTTAGGTAAACTTTTACTATGTTATTGTATGGAGTCAAAACTTTTTGTCGATTTTCGCACTTTTTTCTTTGGGAGTCGACGCAGTCGGCCTCCCGCAGTCCAGATATAAAATAGAATCTAATTTTGATTGGTAAATGGATTTTTAAAAATTCAAAAACCCGAAATTTTCGCGAAAATCCGGAAAATTTAGAGTATGCTAATTAATTTGTGATTTTTTGTTACAGATCCAGAAAGCGCACGCGGAGCCTCGTCTAACGACGTATCACACGGCACAGTCGGATGATGTTAAGTGCAACGCAAAATCACAATGTATGAGAAATCTGTCTCGGTTAGGTAAACTTTTACAATGTTATTGTATGGAGATAAACTTTTTGTCGATTTTCGCACTTTTTTCTTTGGGAGTCGACGCAGTCGGCCTCCCGCAGTCCAGACATAAAATAAAATCTAATTTTGATTGGTAAATGGATTTTTAAAAATTCAAAAACCCGAAATTTTCGCGAAAATCCGGAAAATTTTGAGTATGCTAATTAATTTGTGATTTTTTGTTACAGATCCAGAAAGCGCACGCGGAGCCTCGTCTAACGACGTATCACACGGCACAGTCGGATGATGTTAAGTGCAACGCAAAATCACAATGTATGAGAAATCTGTCTCGGTTAGGTAAACTTTTACTATGTTATTGTATGGAGTCAAAACTTTTTGTCGATTTTCGCACTTTTTTCTTTGGGAGTCGACGCAGTCGGCCTCCCGCAGTCCAGATATAAAATAGAATCTAATTTTGATTGGTAAATGGATTTTTAAAAATTCAAAAACCCGAAATTTTCGCGAAAATCCGGAAAATTTAGAGTATGCTAATTAATTTGTGATTTTTTGTTACAGATCCAGAAAGCGCACGCGGAGCCTCGTCTAACGACGTATCACACGGCACAGTCGGATGATGTTAAGTGCAACGCAAAATCACAATGTATGAGAAATCTGTCTCGGTTAGGTAAACTTTTACAATGTTATTGTATGGAGATAAACTTTTTGTCGATTTTCGCACTTTTTTCTTTGGGAGTCGACGCAGTCGGCCTCCCGCAGTCCAGACATAAAATAAAATCTAATTTTGATTGGTAAATGGATTTTTAAAAATTCAAAAACCCGAAATTTTCGCGAAAATCCGGAAAATTTTGAGTATGCTAATTAATTTGTGATTTTTTGTTACAGATCCAGAAAGCGCACGCGGAGCCTCGTCTAACGACGTATCACACGGCACAGTCGGATGATGTTAAGTGCAACGCAAAATCACAATGTATGAGAAATCTGTCTCGGTTAGGTAAACTTTTACTATGTTATTGTATGGAGTCAAAACTTTTTGTCGATTTTCGCACTTTTTTCTTTGGGAGTCGACGCAGTCGGCCTCCCGCAGTCCAGATATAAAATAGAATCTAATTTTGATTGGTAAATGGATTTTTAAAAATTCAAAAACCCGAAATTTTCGCGAAAATCCGGAAAATTTAGAGTATGCTAATTAATTTGTGATTTTTTGTTACAGATCCAGAAAGCGCACGCGGAGCCTCGTCTAACGACGTATCACACGGCACAGTCGGATGATGTTAAGTGCAACACAAAATCACAATGTATGAGAAATCTGTCTCGGTTAGGTAAACTTTTACAATGTTATTGTATGGAGATAAACTTTTTGTCGATTTTCGCACTTTTTTCTTTGGGAGTCGACGCAGTCGGCCTCCCGCAGTCCAGACATAAAATAAAATCTAATTTTGATTGGTAAATGGATTTTTAAAAATTCAAAAACCCGAAATTTTCCCGAAAATCCGGAAAATTTTGAGTATGCTAATTAATTTGTGATTTTTTGTTACAGATCCAGAAAGCGCACGCGGAGCCTCGTCTAACGACGTATCACACGGCACAGTCGGATGATGTTAAGTGCAACGCAAAATCACAATGTATGAGAAATCTGTCTCGGTTAGGTAAACTTTTACTATGTTATTGTATGGAGTCAAAACTTTTTGTCGATTTTCGCACTTTTTTCTTTGGGAGTCGACGCAGTCGGCCTCCCGCAGTCCAGATATAAAATAGAATCTAATTTTGATTGGTAAATGGATTTTTAAAAATTCAAAAACCCGAAATTTTCGCGAAAATCCGGAAAATTTTGAGTATGCTAATTAATTTGTGATTTTTTGTTACAGATCCAGAAAGCGCACGCGGAGCCTCGTCTAACGACGTATCACACGGCACAGTCGGATGATGTTAAGTGCAACGCAAAATCACAATGTATGAGAAATCTGTCTCGGTTAGGTAAACTTTTACTATGTTATTGTATGGAGTCAAAACTTTTTGTCGATTTTCGCACTTTTTTCTTTGGGAGTCGACGCAGTCGGCCTCCCGCAGTCCAGATATAAAATAGAATCTAATTTTGATTGGTAAATGGATTTTTAAAAATTCAAAAACCCGAAATTTTCGCGAAAATCCGGAAAATTTAGAGTATGCTAATTAATTTGTGATTTTTTGTTACAGATCCAGAAAGCGCACGCGGAGCCTCGTCTAACGACGTATCACACGGCACAGTCGGATGATGTTAAGTGCAACGCAAAATCACAATGTATGAGAAATCTGTCTCGGTTAGGTAAACTTTTACAATGTTATTGTATGGAGATAAACTTTTTGTCGATTTTCGCACTTTTTTCTTTGGGAGTCGACGCAGTCGGCCTCCCGCAGTCCAGATATAAAATAGAATCTAATTTTGATTGGTAAATGGATTTTTAAAAATTCAAAAACCCGAAATTTTCGCGAAAATCCGGAAAATTTAGAGTATGCTAATTAATTTGTGATTTTTTGTTACAGATCCAGAAAGCGCACGCGGAGCCTCGTCTAACGACGTATCACACGGCACAGTCGGATGATGTTAAGTGCAACGCAAAATCACAATGTATGAGAAATCTGTCTCGGTTAGGTAAACTTTTACAATGTTATTGTATGGAGATAAACTTTTTGTCGATTTTCGCACTTTTTTCTTTGGGAGTCGACGCAGTCGGCCTCCCGCAGTCCAGACATAAAATAAAATCTAATTTTGATTGGTAAATGGATTTTTAAAAATTCAAAAACCCGAAATTTTCGCGAAAATCCGGAAAATTTTGAGTATGCTAATTAATTTGTGATTTTTTGTTACAGATCCAGAAAGCGCACGCGGAGCCTCGTCTAACGACGTATCACACGGCACAGTCGGATGATGTTAAGTGCAACGCAAAATCACAATGTATGAGAAATCTGTCTCGGTTAGGTAAACTTTTACTATGTTATTGTATGGAGTCAAAACTTTTTGTCGATTTTCGCACTTTTTTCTTTGGGAGTCGACGCAGTCGGCCTCCCGCAGTCCAGATATAAAATAGAATCTAATTTTGATTGGTAAATGGATTTTTAAAAATTCAAAAACCCGAAATTTTCGCGAAAATCCGGAAAATTTAGAGTATGCTAATTAATTTGTGATTTTTTGTTACAGATCCAGAAAGCGCACGCGGAGCCTCGTCTAACGACGTATCACACGGCACAGTCGGATGATGTTAAGTGCAACGCAAAATCACAATGTATGAGAAATCTGTCTCGGTTAGGTAAACTTTTACTATGTTATTGTATGGAGTCAAAACTTTTTGTCGATTTTCGCACTTTTTTCTTTGGGAGTCGACGCAGTCGGCCTCCCGCAGTCCAGATATAAAATAGAATCTAATTTTGATTGGTAAATGGATTTTTAAAAATTCAAAAACCCGAAATTTTCGCGAAAATCCGGAAAATTTAGAGTATGCTAATTAATTTGTGATTTTTTGTTACAGATCCAGAAAGCGCACGCGGAGCCTCGTCTAACGACGTATCACACGGCACAGTCGGATGATGTTAAGTGCAACGCAAAATCACAATGTATGAGAAATCTGTCTCGGTTAGGTAAACTTTTACAATGTTATTGTATGGAGATAAACTTTTTGTCGATTTTCGCACTTTTTTCTTTGGGAGTCGACGCAGTCGGCCTCCCGCAGTCCAGACATAAAATAAAATCTAATTTTGATTGGTAAATGGATTTTTAAAAATTCAAAAACCCGAAATTTTCGCGAAAATCCGGAAAATTTTGAGTATGCTAATTAATTTGTGATTTTTTGTTACAGATCCAGAAAGCGCACGCGGAGCCTCGTCTAACGACGTATCACACGGCACAGTCGGATGATGTTAAGTGCAACGCAAAATCACAATGTATGAGAAATCTGTCTCGGTTAGGTAAACTTTTACTATGTTATTGTATGGAGTCAAAACTTTTTGTCGATTTTCGCACTTTTTTCTTTGGGAGTCGACGCAGTCGGCCTCCCGCAGTCCAGATATAAAATAGAATCTAATTTTGATTGGTAAATGGATTTTTAAAAATTCAAAAACCCGAAATTTTCGCGAAAATCCGGAAAATTTAGAGTATGCTAATTAATTTGTGATTTTTTGTTACAGATCCAGAAAGCGCACGCGGAGCCTCGTCTAACGACGTATCACACGGCACAGTCGGATGATGTTAAGTGCAACGCAAAATCACAATGTATGAGAAATCTGTCTCGGTTAGGTAAACTTTTACAATGTTATTGTATGGAGATAAACTTTTTGTCGATTTTCGCACTTTTTTCTTTGGGAGTCGACGCAGTCGGCCTCCCGCAGTCCAGACATAAAATAAAATCTAATTTTGATTGGTAAATGGATTTTTAAAAATTCAAAAACCCGAAATTTTCGCGAAAATCCGGAAAATTTTGAGTATGCTAATTAATTTGTGATTTTTTGTTACAGATCCAGAAAGCGCACGCGGAGCCTCGTCTAACGACGTATCACACGGCACAGTCGGATGATGTTAAGTGCAACGCAAAATCACAATGTATGAGAAATCTGTCTCGGTTAGGTAAACTTTTACTATGTTATTGTATGGAGATAAACTTTTTGTCGATTTTCGCACTTTTTTCTTTGGGAGTCGACGCAGTCGGCCTCCCGCAGTCCAGATATAAAATAGAATCTAATTTTGATTGGTAAATGGATTTTTAAAAATTCAAAAACCCGAAATTTTCGCGAAAATCCGGAAAATTTAGAGTATGCTAATTAATTTGTGATTTTTTGTTACAGATCCAGAAAGCGCACGCGGAGCCTCGTCTAACGACGTATCACACGGCACAGTCGGATGATGTTAAGTGCAACGCAAAATCACAATGTATGAGAAATCTGTCTCGGTTAGGTAAACTTTTACTATGTTATTGTATGGAGTCAAAACTTTTTGTCGATTTTCGCACTTTTTTCTTTGGGAGTCGACGCAGTCGGCCTCCCGCAGTCCAGATATAAAATAAAATCTAATTTTGATTGGTAAATGGATTTTTAAAAATTCAAAAACCCGAAATTTTCGCGAAAATCCGGAAAATTTTGAGTATGCTAATTAATTTGTGATTTTTTGTTACAGATCCAGAAAGCGCACGCGGAGCCTCGTCTAACGACGTATCACACGGCACAGTCGGATGATGTTAAGTGCAACGCAAAATCACAATGTATGAGAAATCTGTCTCGGTTAGGTAAACTTTTACTATGTTATTGTATGGAGTCAAAACTTTTTGTCGATTTTCGCACTTTTTTCTTTGGGAGTCGACGCAGTCGGCCTCCCGCAGTCCAGATATAAAATAGAATCTAATTTTGATTGGTAAATGGATTTTTAAAAATTCAAAAACCCGAAATTTTCGCGAAAATCCGGAAAATTTAGAGTATGCTAATTAATTTGTGATTTTTTGTTACAGATCCAGAAAGCGCACGCGGAGCCTCGTCTAACGACGTATCACACGGCACAGTCGGATGATGTTAAGTGCAACGCAAAATCACAATGTATGAGAAATCTGTCTCGGTTAGGTAAACTTTTACTATGTTATTGTATGGAGTCAAAACTTTTTGTCGATTTTCGCACTTTTTTCTTTGGGAGTCGACGCAGTCGGCCTCCCGCAGTCCAGATATAAAATAGAATCTAATTTTGATTGGTAAATGGATTTTTAAAAATTCAAAAACCCGAAATTTTCGCGAAAATCCGGAAAATTTAGAGTATGCTAATTAATTTGTGATTTTTTGTTACAGATCCAGAAAGCGCACGCGGAGCCTCGTCTAACGACGTATCACACGGCACAGTCGGATGATGTTAAGTGCAACGCAAAATCACAATGTATGAGAAATCTGTCTCGGTTAGGTAAACTTTTACAATGTTATTGTATGGAGATAAACTTTTTGTCGATTTTCGCACTTTTTTCTTTGGGAGTCGACGCAGTCGGCCTCCCGCAGTCCAGACATAAAATAAAATCTAATTTTGATTGGTAAATGGATTTTTAAAAATTCAAAAACCCGAAATTTTCGCGAAAATCCGGAAAATTTTGAGTATGCTAATTAATTTGTGATTTTTTGTTACAGATCCAGAAAGCGCACGCGGAGCCTCGTCTAACGACGTATCACACGGCACAGTCGGATGATGTTAAGTGCAACGCAAAATCACAATGTATGAGAAATCTGTCTCGGTTAGGTAAACTTTTACTATGTTATTGTATGGAGTCAAAACTTTTTGTCGATTTTCGCACTTTTTTCTTTGGGAGTCGACGCAGTCGGCCTCCCGCAGTCCAGATATAAAATAGAATCTAATTTTGATTGGTAAATGGATTTTTAAAAATTCAAAAACCCGAAATTTTCGCGAAAATCCGGAAAATTTAGAGTATGCTAATTAATTTGTGATTTTTTGTTACAGATCCAGAAAGCGCACGCGGAGCCTCGTCTAACGACGTATCACACGGCACAGTCGGATGATGTTAAGTGCAACGCAAAATCACAATGTATGAGAAATCTGTCTCGGTTAGGTAAACTTTTACAATGTTATTGTATGGAGATAAACTTTTTGTCGATTTTCGCACTTTTTTCTTTGGGAGTCGACGCAGTCGGCCTCCCGCAGTCCAGACATAAAATAAAATCTAATTTTGATTGGTAAATGGATTTTTAAAAATTCAAAAACCCGAAATTTTCGCGAAAATCCGGAAAATTTTGAGTATGCTAATTAATTTGTGATTTTTTGTTACAGATCCAGAAAGCGCACGCGGAGCCTCGTCTAACGACGTATCACACGGCACAGTCGGATGATGTTAAGTGCAACGCAAAATCACAATGTATGAGAAATCTGTCTCGGTTAGGTAAACTTTTACTATGTTATTGTATGGAGTCAAAACTTTTTGTCGATTTTCGCACTTTTTTCTTTGGGAGTCGACGCAGTCGGCCTCCCGCAGTCCAGATATAAAATAGAATCTAATTTTGATTGGTAAATGGATTTTTAAAAATTCAAAAACCCGAAATTTTCGCGAAAATCCGGAAAATTTAGAGTATGCTAATTAATTTGTGATTTTTTGTTACAGATCCAGAAAGCGCACGCGGAGCCTCGTCTAACGACGTATCACACGGCACAGTCGGATGATGTTAAGTGCAACGCAAAATCACAATGTATGAGAAATCTGTCTCGGTTAGGTAAACTTTTACAATGTTATTGTATGGAGATAAACTTTTTGTCGATTTTCGCACTTTTTTCTTTGGGAGTCGACGCAGTCGGCCTCCCGCAGTCCAGATATAAAATAGAATCTAATTTTGATTGGTAAATGGATTTTTAAAAATTCAAAAACCCGAAATTTTCGCGAAAATCCGGAAAATTTAGAGTATGCTAATTAATTTGTGATTTTTTGTTACAGATCCAGAAAGCGCACGCGGAGCCTCGTCTAACGACGTATCACACGGCACAGTCGGATGATGTTAAGTGCAACGCAAAATCACAATGTATGAGAAATCTGTCTCGGTTAGGTAAACTTTTACAATGTTATTGTATGGAGATAAACTTTTTGTCGATTTTCGCACTTTTTTCTTTGGGAGTCGACGCAGTCGGCCTCCCGCAGTCCAGACATAAAATAAAATCTAATTTTGATTGGTAAATGGATTTTTAAAAATTCAAAAACCCGAAATTTTCGCGAAAATCCGGAAAATTTTGAGTATGCTAATTAATTTGTGATTTTTTGTTACAGATCCAGAAAGCGCACGCGGAGCCTCGTCTAACGACGTATCACACGGCACAGTCGGATGATGTTAAGTGCAACGCAAAATCACAATGTATGAGAAATCTGTCTCGGTTAGGTAAACTTTTACAATGTTATTGTATGGAGATAAACTTTTTGTCGATTTTCGCACTTTTTTCTTTGGGAGTCGACGCAGTCGGCCTCCCGCAGTCCAGATATAAAATAGAATCTAATTTTGATTGGTAAATGGATTTTTAAAAATTCAAAAACACGAAATTTTCGCGAAAATCCGGAAAATTTAGAGTATGCTAATTAATTTGTGATTTTTTGTTACAGATCCAGAAAGCGCACGCGGAGCCTCGTCTAACGACGTATCACACGGCACAGTCGGATGATGTTAAGTGCAACGCAAAATCACAATGTATGAGAAATCTGTCTCGGTTAGGTAAACTTTTACTATGTTATTGTATGGAGTCAAAACTTTTTGTCGATTTTCGCACTTTTTTCTTTGGGAGTCGACGCAGTCGGCCTCCCGCAGTCCAGATATAAAATAGAATCTAATTTTGATTGGTAAATGGATTTTTAAAAATTCAAAAACCCGAAATTTTCGCGAAAATCCGGAAAATTTAGAGTATGCTAATTAATTTGTGATTTTTTGTTACAGATCCAGAAAGCGCACGCGGAGCCTCGTCTAACGACGTATCACACGGCACAGTCGGATGATGTTAAGTGCAACGCAAAATCACAATGTATGAGAAATCTGTCTCGGTTAGGTAAACTTTTACAATGTTATTGTATGGAGATAAACTTTTTGTCGATTTTCGCACTTTTTTCTTTGGGAGTCGACGCAGTCGGCCTCCCGCAGTCCAGACATAAAATAAAATCTAATTTTGATTGGTAAATGGATTTTTAAAAATTCAAAAACCCGAAATTTTCGCGAAAATCCGGAAAATTTTGAGTATGCTAATTAATTTGTGATTTTTTGTTACAGATCCAGAAAGCGCACGCGGAGCCTCGTCTAACGACGTATCACACGGCACAGTCGGATGATGTTAAGTGCAACGCAAAATCACAATGTATGAGAAATCTGTCTCGGTTAGGTAAACTTTTACTATGTTATTGTATGGAGTCAAAACTTTTTGTCGATTTTCGCACTTTTTTCTTTGGGAGTCGACGCAGTCGGCCTCCCGCAGTCCAGATATAAAATAGAATCTAATTTTGATTGGTAAATGGATTTTTAAAAATTCAAAAACCCGAAATTTTCGCGAAAATCCGGAAAATTTAGAGTATGCTAATTAATTTGTGATTTTTTGTTACAGATCCAGAAAGCGCACGCGGAGCCTCGTCTAACGACGTATCACACGGCACAGTCGGATGATGTTAAGTGCAACGCAAAATCACAATGTATGAGAAATCTGTCTCGGTTAGGTAAACTTTTACAATGTTATTGTATGGAGATAAACTTTTTGTCGATTTTCGCACTTTTTTCTTTGGGAGTCGACGCAGTCGGCCTCCCGCAGTCCAGACATAAAATAAAATCTAATTTTGATTGGTAAATGGATTTTTAAAAATTCAAAAACCCGAAATTTTCGCGAAAATCCGGAAAATTTTGAGTATGCTAATTAATTTGTGATTTTTTGTTACAGATCCAGAAAGCGCACGCGGAGCCTCGTCTAACGACGTATCACACGGCACAGTCGGATGATGTTAAGTGCAACGCAAAATCACAATGTATGAGAAATCTGTCTCGGTTAGGTAAACTTTTACTATGTTATTGTATGGAGTCAAAACTTTTTGTCGATTTTCGCACTTTTTTCTTTGGGAGTCGACGCAGTCGGCCTCCCGCAGTCCAGATATAAAATAGAATCTAATTTTGATTGGTAAATGGATTTTTAAAAATTCAAAAACCCGAAATTTTCGCGAAAATCCGGAAAATTTAGAGTATGCTAATTAATTTGTGATTTTTTGTTACAGATCCAGAAAGCGCACGCGGAGCCTCGTCTAACGACGTATCACACGGCACAGTCGGATGATGTTAAGTGCAACGCAAAATCACAATGTATGAGAAATCTGTCTCGGTTAGGTAAACTTTTACTATGTTATTGTATGGAGTCAAAACTTTTTGTCGATTTTCGCACTTTTTTCTTTGGGAGTCGACGCAGTCGGCCTCCCGCAGTCCAGATATAAAATAGAATCTAATTTTGATTGGTAAATGGATTTTTAAAAATTCAAAAACCCGAAATTTTCGCGAAAATCCGGAAAATTTAGAGTATGCTAATTAATTTGTGATTTTTTGTTACAGATCCAGAAAGCGCACGCGGAGCCTCGTCTAACGACGTATCACACGGCACAGTCGGATGATGTTAAGTGCAACGCAAAATCACAATGTATGAGAAATCTGTCTCGGTTAGGTAAACTTTTACAATGTTATTGTATGGAGATAAACTTTTTGTCGATTTTCGCACTTTTTTCTTTGGGAGTCGACGCAGTCGGCCTCCCGCAGTCCAGATATAAAATAGAATCTAATTTTGATTGGTAAATGGATTTTTAAAAATTCAAAAACCCGAAATTTTCGCGAAAATCCGGAAAATTTAGAGTATGCTAATTAATTTGTGATTTTTTGTTACAGATCCAGAAAGCGCACGCGGAGCCTCGTCTAACGACGTATCACACGGCACAGTCGGATGATGTTAAGTGCAACGCAAAATCACAATGTATGAGAAATCTGTCTCGGTTAGGTAAACTTTTACTATGTTATTGTATGGAGTCAAAACTTTTTGTCGATTTTCGCACTTTTTTCTTTGGGAGTCGACGCAGTCGGCCTCCCGCAGTCCAGATATAAAATAGAATCTAATTTTGATTGGTAAATGGATTTTTAAAAATTCAAAAACCCGAAATTTTCGCGAAAATCCGGAAAATTTAGAGTATGCTAATTAATTTGTGATTTTTTGTTACAGATCCAGAAAGCGCACGCGGAGCCTCGTCTAACGACGTATCACACGGCACAGTCGGATGATGTTAAGTGCAACGCAAAATCACAATGTATGAGAAATCTGTCTCGGTTAGGTAAACTTTTACAATGTTATTGTATGGAGATAAACTTTTTGTCGATTTTCGCACTTTTTTCTTTGGGAGTCGACGCAGTCGGCCTCCCGCAGTCCAGACATAAAATAAAATCTAATTTTGATTGGTAAATGGATTTTTAAAAATTCAAAAACCCGAAATTTTCGCGAAAATCCGGAAAATTTTGAGTATGCTAATTAATTTGTGATTTTTTGTTACAGATCCAGAAAGCGCACGCGGAGCCTCGTCTAACGACGTATCACACGGCACAGTCGGATGATGTTAAGTGCAACGCAAAATCACAATGTATGAGAAATCTGTCTCGGTTAGGTAAACTTTTACTATGTTATTGTATGGAGTCAAAACTTTTTGTCGATTTTCGCACTTTTTTCTTTGGGAGTCGACGCAGTCGGCCTCCCGCAGTCCAGATATAAAATAGAATCTAATTTTGATTGGTAAATGGATTTTTAAAAATTCAAAAACCCGAAATTTTCGCGAAAATCCGGAAAATTTAGAGTATGCTAATTAATTTGTGATTTTTTGTTACAGATCCAGAAAGCGCACGCGGAGCCTCGTCTAACGACGTATCACACGGCACAGTCGGATGATGTTAAGTGCAACGCAAAATCACAATGTATGAGAAATCTGTCTCGGTTAGGTAAACTTTTACAATGTTATTGTATGGAGATAAACTTTTTGTCGATTTTCGCACTTTTTTCTTTGGGAGTCGACGCAGTCGGCCTCCCGCAGTCCAGACATAAAATAAAATCTAATTTTGATTGGTAAATGGATTTTTAAAAATTCAAAAACCCGAAATTTTCGCGAAAATCCGGAAAATTTTGAGTATGCTAATTAATTTGTGATTTTTTGTTACAGATCCAGAAAGCGCACGCGGAGCCTCGTCTAACGACGTATCACACGGCACAGTCGGATGATGTTAAGTGCAACGCAAAATCACAATGTATGAGAAATCTGTCTCGGTTAGGTAAACTTTTACTATGTTATTGTATGGAGTCAAAACTTTTTGTCGATTTTCGCACTTTTTTCTTTGGGAGTCGACGCAGTCGGCCTCCCGCAGTCCAGATATAAAATAGAATCTAATTTTGATTGGTAAATGGATTTTTAAAAATTCAAAAACCCGAAATTTTCGCGAAAATCCGGAAAATTTAGAGTATGCTAATTAATTTGTGATTTTTTGTTACAGATCCAGAAAGCGCACGCGGAGCCTCGTCTAACGACGTATCACACGGCACAGTCGGATGATGTTAAGTGCAACGCAAAATCACAATGTATGAGAAATCTGTCTCGGTTAGGTAAACTTTTACAATGTTATTGTATGGAGATAAACTTTTTGTCGATTTTCGCACTTTTTTCTTTGGGAGTCGACGCAGTCGGCCTCCCGCAGTCCAGACATAAAATAAAATCTAATTTTGATTGGTAAATGGATTTTTAAAAATTCAAAAACCCGAAATTTTCCCGAAAATCCGGAAAATTTTGAGTATGCTAATTAATTTGTGATTTTTTGTTACAGATCCAGAAAGCGCACGCGGAGCCTCGTCTAACGACGTATCACACGGCACAGTCGGATGATGTTAAGTGCAACGCAAAATCACAATGTATGAGAAATCTGTCTCGGTTAGGTAAACTTTTACTATGTTATTGTATGGAGTCAAAACTTTTTGTCGATTTTCGCACTTTTTTCTTTGGGAGTCGACGCAGTCGGCCTCCCGCAGTCCAGATATAAAATAGAATCTAATTTTGATTGGTAAATGGATTTTTAAAAATTCAAAAACCCGAAATTTTCGCGAAAATCCGGAAAATTTAGAGTATGCTAATTAATTTGTGATTTTTTGTTACAGATCCAGAAAGCGCACGCGGAGCCTCGTCTAACGACGTATCACACGGCACAGTCGGATGATGTTAAGTGCAACGCAAAATCACAATGTATGAGAAATCTGTCTCGGTTAGGTAAACTTTTACAATGTTATTGTATGGAGATAAACTTTTTGTCGATTTTCGCACTTTTTTCTTTGGGAGTCGACGCAGTCGGCCTCCCGCAGTCCAGACATAAAATAAAATCTAATTTTGATTGGTAAATGGATTTTTAAAAATTCAAAAACCCGAAATTTTCGCGAAAATCCGGAAAATTTTGAGTATGCTAATTAATTTGTGATTTTTTGTTACAGATCCAGAAAGCGCACGCGGAGCCTCGTCTAACGACGTATCACACGGCACAGTCGGATGATGTTAAGTGCAACGCAAAATCACAATGTATGAGAAATCTGTCTCGGTTAGGTAAACTTTTACTATGTTATTGTATGGAGTCAAAACTTTTTGTCGATTTTCGCACTTTTTTCTTTGGGAGTCGACGCAGTCGGCCTCCCGCAGTCCAGATATAAAATAGAATCTAATTTTGATTGGTAAATGGATTTTTAAAAATTCAAAAACCCGAAATTTTCGCGAAAATCCGGAAAATTTAGAGTATGCTAATTAATTTGTGATTTTTTGTTACAGATCCAGAAAGCGCACGCGGAGCCTCGTCTAACGACGTATCACACGGCACAGTCGGATGATGTTAAGTGCAACGCAAAATCACAATGTATGAGAAATCTGTCTCGGTTAGGTAAACTTTTACAATGTTATTGTATGGAGATAAACTTTTTGTCGATTTTCGCACTTTTTTCTTTGGGAGTCGACGCAGTCGGCCTCCCGCAGTCCAGACATAAAATAAAATCTAATTTTGATTGGTAAATGGATTTTTAAAAATTCAAAAACCCGAAATTTTCGCGAAAATCCGGAAAATTTTGAGTATGCTAATTAATTTGTGATTTTTTGTTACAGATCCAGAAAGCGCACGCGGAGCCTCGTCTAACGACGTATCACACGGCACAGTCGGATGATGTTAAGTGCAACGCAAAATCACAATGTATGAGAAATCTGTCTCGGTTAGGTAAACTTTTACTATGTTATTGTATGGAGTCAAAACTTTTTGTCGATTTTCGCACTTTTTTCTTTGGGAGTCGACGCAGTCGGCCTCCCGCAGTCCAGATATAAAATAGAATCTAATTTTGATTGGTAAATGGATTTTTAAAAATTCAAAAACCCGAAATTTTCGCGAAAATCCGGAAAATTTAGAGTATGCTAATTAATTTGTGATTTTTTGTTACAGATCCAGAAAGCGCACGCGGAGCCTCGTCTAACGACGTATCACACGGCACAGTCGGATGATGTTAAGTGCAACGCAAAATCACAATGTATGAGAAATCTGTCTCGGTTAGGTAAACTTTTACAATGTTATTGTATGGAGATAAACTTTTTGTCGATTTTCGCACTTTTTTCTTTGGGAGTCGACGCAGTCGGCCTCCCGCAGTCCAGATATAAAATAGAATCTAATTTTGATTGGTAAATGGATTTTTAAAAATTCAAAAACCCGAAATTTTCGCGAAAATCCGGAAAATTTAGAGTATGCTAATTAATTTGTGATTTTTTGTTACAGATCCAGAAAGCGCACGCGGAGCCTCGTCTAACGACGTATCACACGGCACAGTCGGATGATGTTAAGTGCAACGCAAAATCACAATGTATGAGAAATCTGTCTCGGTTAGGTAAACTTTTACAATGTTATTGTATGGAGATAAACTTTTTGTCGATTTTCGCACTTTTTTCTTTGGGAGTCGACGCAGTCGGCCTCCCGCAGTCCAGACATAAAATAAAATCTAATTTTGATTGGTAAATGGATTTTTAAAAATTCAAAAACCCGAAATTTTCGCGAAAATCCGGAAAATTTTGAGTATGCTAATTAATTTGTGATTTTTTGTTACAGATCCAGAAAGCGCACGCGGAGCCTCGTCTAACGACGTATCACACGGCACAGTCGGATGATGTTAAGTGCAACGCAAAATCACAATGTATGAGAAATCTGTCTCGGTTAGGTAAACTTTTACTATGTTATTGTATGGAGTCAAAACTTTTTGTCGATTTTCGCACTTTTTTCTTTGGGAGTCGACGCAGTCGGCCTCCCGCAGTCCAGATATAAAATAGAATCTAATTTTGATTGGTAAATGGATTTTTAAAAATTCAAAAACCCGAAATTTTCGCGAAAATCCGGAAAATTTAGAGTATGCTAATTAATTTGTGATTTTTTGTTACAGATCCAGAAAGCGCACGCGGAGCCTCGTCTAACGACGTATCACACGGCACAGTCGGATGATGTTAAGTGCAACGCAAAATCACAATGTATGAGAAATCTGTCTCGGTTAGGTAAACTTTTACAATGTTATTGTATGGAGATAAACTTTTTGTCGATTTTCGCACTTTTTTCTTTGGGAGTCGACGCAGTCGGCCTCCCGCAGTCCAGACATAAAATAAAATCTAATTTTGATTGGTAAATGGATTTTTAAAAATTCAAAAACCCGAAATTTTCGCGAAAATCCGGAAAATTTTGAGTATGCTAATTAATTTGTGATTTTTTGTTACAGATCCAGAAAGCGCACGCGGAGCCTCGTCTAACGACGTATCACACGGCACAGTCGGATGATGTTAAGTGCAACGCAAAATCACAATGTATGAGAAATCTGTCTCGGTTAGGTAAACTTTTACTATGTTATTGTATGGAGTCAAAACTTTTTGTCGATTTTCGCACTTTTTTCTTTGGGAGTCGACGCAGTCGGCCTCCCGCAGTCCAGATATAAAATAGAATCTAATTTTGATTGGTAAATGGATTTTTAAAAATTCAAAAACCCGAAATTTTCGCGAAAATCCGGAAAATTTAGAGTATGCTAATTAATTTGTGATTTTTTGTTACAGATCCAGAAAGCGCACGCGGAGCCTCGTCTAACGACGTATCACACGGCACAGTCGGATGATGTTAAGTGCAACGCAAAATCACAATGTATGAGAAATCTGTCTCGGTTAGGTAAACTTTTACAATGTTATTGTATGGAGATAAACTTTTTGTCGATTTTCGCACTTTTTTCTTTGGGAGTCGACGCAGTCGGCCTCCCGCAGTCCAGATATAAAATAGAATCTAATTTTGATTGGTAAATGGATTTTTAAAAATTCAAAAACACGAAATTTTCGCGAAAATCCGGAAAATTTAGAGTATGCTAATTAATTTGTGATTTTTTGTTACAGATCCAGAAAGCGCACGCGGAGCCTCGTCTAACGACGTATCACACGGCACAGTCGGATGATGTTAAGTGCAACGCAAAATCACAATGTATGAGAAATCTGTCTCGGTTAGGTAAACTTTTACTATGTTATTGTATGGAGTCAAAACTTTTTGTCGATTTTCGCACTTTTTTCTTTGGGAGTCGACGCAGTCGGCCTCCCGCAGTCCAGATATAAAATAGAATCTAATTTTGATTGGTAAATGGATTTTTAAAAATTCAAAAACCCGAAATTTTCGCGAAAATCCGGAAAATTTAGAGTATGCTAATTAATTTGTGATTTTTTGTTACAGATCCAGAAAGCGCACGCGGAGCCTCGTCTAACGACGTATCACACGGCACAGTCGGATGATGTTAAGTGCAACGCAAAATCACAATGTATGAGAAATCTGTCTCGGTTAGGTAAACT
The DNA here is from genome assembly GCA_947049295.1 of Ligdia adustata. Lineage (NCBI taxonomy): Eukaryota > Metazoa > Arthropoda > Insecta > Lepidoptera > Geometridae > Ligdia > Ligdia adustata. The sequence continues at coordinate 15,094,862 of OX346221.1, forward strand.
TTTACAATGTTATTGTATGGAGATAAACTTTTTGTCGATTTTCGCACTTTTTTCTTTGGGAGTCGACGCAGTCGGCCTCCCGCAGTCCAGACATAAAATAAAATCTAATTTTGATTGGTAAATGGATTTTTAAAAATTCAAAAACCCGAAATTTTCGCGAAAATCCGGAAAATTTTGAGTATGCTAATTAATTTGTGATTTTTTGTTACAGATCCAGAAAGCGCACGCGGAGCCTCGTCTAACGACGTATCACACGGCACAGTCGGATGATGTTAAGTGCAACGCAAAATCACAATGTATGAGAAATCTGTCTCGGTTAGGTAAACTTTTACTATGTTATTGTATGGAGTCAAAACTTTTTGTCGATTTTCGCACTTTTTTCTTTGGGAGTCGACGCAGTCGGCCTCCCGCAGTCCAGATATAAAATAGAATCTAATTTTGATTGGTAAATGGATTTTTAAAAATTCAAAAACCCGAAATTTTCGCGAAAATCCGGAAAATTTAGAGTATGCTAATTAATTTGTGATTTTTTGTTACAGATCCAGAAAGCGCACGCGGAGCCTCGTCTAACGACGTATCACACGGCACAGTCGGATGATGTTAAGTGCAACGCAAAATCACAATGTATGAGAAATCTGTCTCGGTTAGGTAAACTTTTACAATGTTATTGTATGGAGATAAACTTTTTGTCGATTTTCGCACTTTTTTCTTTGGGAGTCGACGCAGTCGGCCTCCCGCAGTCCAGACATAAAATAAAATCTAATTTTGATTGGTAAATGGATTTTTAAAAATTCAAAAACCCGAAATTTTCGCGAAAATCCGGAAAATTTTGAGTATGCTAATTAATTTGTGATTTTTTGTTACAGATCCAGAAAGCGCACGCGGAGCCTCGTCTAACGACGTATCACACGGCACAGTCGGATGATGTTAAGTGCAACGCAAAATCACAATGTATGAGAAATCTGTCTCGGTTAGGTAAACTTTTACTATGTTATTGTATGGAGTCAAAACTTTTTGTCGATTTTCGCACTTTTTTCTTTGGGAGTCGACGCAGTCGGCCTCCCGCAGTCCAGATATAAAATAGAATCTAATTTTGATTGGTAAATGGATTTTTAAAAATTCAAAAACCCGAAATTTTCGCGAAAATCCGGAAAATTTAGAGTATGCTAATTAATTTGTGATTTTTTGTTACAGATCCAGAAAGCGCACGCGGAGCCTCGTCTAACGACGTATCACACGGCACAGTCGGATGATGTTAAGTGCAACGCAAAATCACAATGTATGAGAAATCTGTCTCGGTTAGGTAAACTTTTACAATGTTATTGTATGGAGATAAACTTTTTGTCGATTTTCGCACTTTTTTCTTTGGGAGTCGACGCAGTCGGCCTCCCGCAGTCCAGACATAAAATAAAATCTAATTTTGATTGGTAAATGGATTTTTAAAAATTCAAAAACCCGAAATTTTCGCGAAAATCCGGAAAATTTTGAGTATGCTAATTAATTTGTGATTTTTTGTTACAGATCCAGAAAGCGCACGCGGAGCCTCGTCTAACGACGTATCACACGGCACAGTCGGATGATGTTAAGTGCAACGCAAAATCACAATGTATGAGAAATCTGTCTCGGTTAGGTAAACTTTTACTATGTTATTGTATGGAGTCAAAACTTTTTGTCGATTTTCGCACTTTTTTCTTTGGGAGTCGACGCAGTCGGCCTCCCGCAGTCCAGATATAAAATAGAATCTAATTTTGATTGGTAAATGGATTTTTAAAAATTCAAAAACCCGAAATTTTCGCGAAAATCCGGAAAATTTAGAGTATGCTAATTAATTTGTGATTTTTTGTTACAGATCCAGAAAGCGCACGCGGAGCCTCGTCTAACGACGTATCACACGGCACAGTCGGATGATGTTAAGTGCAACGCAAAATCACAATGTATGAGAAATCTGTCTCGGTTAGGTAAACTTTTACAATGTTATTGTATGGAGATAAACTTTTTGTCGATTTTCGCACTTTTTTCTTTGGGAGTCGACGCAGTCGGCCTCCCGCAGTCCAGATATAAAATAGAATCTAATTTTGATTGGTAAATGGATTTTTAAAAATTCAAAAACCCGAAATTTTCGCGAAAATCCGGAAAATTTAGAGTATGCTAATTAATTTGTGATTTTTTGTTACAGATCCAGAAAGCGCACGCGGAGCCTCGTCTAACGACGTATCACACGGCACAGTCGGATGATGTTAAGTGCAACGCAAAATCACAATGTATGAGAAATCTGTCTCGGTTAGGTAAACTTTTACAATGTTATTGTATGGAGATAAACTTTTTGTCGATTTTCGCACTTTTTTCTTTGGGAGTCGACGCAGTCGGCCTCCCGCAGTCCAGACATAAAATAAAATCTAATTTTGATTGGTAAATGGATTTTTAAAAATTCAAAAACCCGAAATTTTCGCGAAAATCCGGAAAATTTTGAGTATGCTAATTAATTTGTGATTTTTTGTTACAGATCCAGAAAGCGCACGCGGAGCCTCGTCTAACGACGTATCACACGGCACAGTCGGATGATGTTAAGTGCAACGCAAAATCACAATGTATGAGAAATCTGTCTCGGTTAGGTAAACTTTTACTATGTTATTGTATGGAGTCAAAACTTTTTGTCGATTTTCGCACTTTTTTCTTTGGGAGTCGACGCAGTCGGCCTCCCGCAGTCCAGATATAAAATAGAATCTAATTTTGATTGGTAAATGGATTTTTAAAAATTCAAAAACCCGAAATTTTCGCGAAAATCCGGAAAATTTAGAGTATGCTAATTAATTTGTGATTTTTTGTTACAGATCCAGAAAGCGCACGCGGAGCCTCGTCTAACGACGTATCACACGGCACAGTCGGATGATGTTAAGTGCAACGCAAAATCACAATGTATGAGAAATCTGTCTCGGTTAGGTAAACTTTTACAATGTTATTGTATGGAGATAAACTTTTTGTCGATTTTCGCACTTTTTTCTTTGGGAGTCGACGCAGTCGGCCTCCCGCAGTCCAGACATAAAATAAAATCTAATTTTGATTGGTAAATGGATTTTTAAAAATTCAAAAACCCGAAATTTTCGCGAAAATCCGGAAAATTTTGAGTATGCTAATTAATTTGTGATTTTTTGTTACAGATCCAGAAAGCGCACGCGGAGCCTCGTCTAACGACGTATCACACGGCACAGTCGGATGATGTTAAGTGCAACGCAAAATCACAATGTATGAGAAATCTGTCTCGGTTAGGTAAACTTTTACTATGTTATTGTATGGAGTCAAAACTTTTTGTCGATTTTCGCACTTTTTTCTTTGGGAGTCGACGCAGTCGGCCTCCCGCAGTCCAGATATAAAATAGAATCTAATTTTGATTGGTAAATGGATTTTTAAAAATTCAAAAACCCGAAATTTTCGCGAAAATCCGGAAAATTTAGAGTATGCTAATTAATTTGTGATTTTTTGTTACAGATCCAGAAAGCGCACGCGGAGCCTCGTCTAACGACGTATCACACGGCACAGTCGGATGATGTTAAGTGCAACGCAAAATCACAATGTATGAGAAATCTGTCTCGGTTAGGTAAACTTTTACAATGTTATTGTATGGAGATAAACTTTTTGTCGATTTTCGCACTTTTTTCTTTGGGAGTCGACGCAGTCGGCCTCCCGCAGTCCAGACATAAAATAAAATCTAATTTTGATTGGTAAATGGATTTTTAAAAATTCAAAAACCCGAAATTTTCGCGAAAATCCGGAAAATTTTGAGTATGCTAATTAATTTGTGATTTTTTGTTACAGATCCAGAAAGCGCACGCGGAGCCTCGTCTAACGACGTATCACACGGCACAGTCGGATGATGTTAAGTGCAACGCAAAATCACAATGTATGAGAAATCTGTCTCGGTTAGGTAAACTTTTACAATGTTATTGTATGGAGATAAACTTTTTGTCGATTTTCGCACTTTTTTCTTTGGGAGTCGACGCAGTCGGCCTCCCGCAGTCCAGATATAAAATAGAATCTAATTTTGATTGGTAAATGGATTTTTAAAAATTCAAAAACCCGAAATTTTCGCGAAAATCCGGAAAATTTAGAGTATGCTAATTAATTTGTGATTTTTTGTTACAGATCCAGAAAGCGCACGCGGAGCCTCGTCTAACGACGTATCACACGGCACAGTCGGATGATGTTAAGTGCAACGCAAAATCACAATGTATGAGAAATCTGTCTCGGTTAGGTAAACTTTTACAATGTTATTGTATGGAGATAAACTTTTTGTCGATTTTCGCACTTTTTTCTTTGGGAGTCGACGCAGTCGGCCTCCCGCAGTCCAGACATAAAATAAAATCTAATTTTGATTGGTAAATGGATTTTTAAAAATTCAAAAACCCGAAATTTTCGCGAAAATCCGGAAAATTTTGAGTATGCTAATTAATTTGTGATTTTTTGTTACAGATCCAGAAAGCGCACGCGGAGCCTCGTCTAACGACGTATCACACGGCACAGTCGGATGATGTTAAGTGCAACGCAAAATCACAATGTATGAGAAATCTGTCTCGGTTAGGTAAACTTTTACTATGTTATTGTATGGAGTCAAAACTTTTTGTCGATTTTCGCACTTTTTTCTTTGGGAGTCGACGCAGTCGGCCTCCCGCAGTCCAGATATAAAATAGAATCTAATTTTGATTGGTAAATGGATTTTTAAAAATTCAAAAACCCGAAATTTTCGCGAAAATCCGGAAAATTTAGAGTATGCTAATTAATTTGTGATTTTTTGTTACAGATCCAGAAAGCGCACGCGGAGCCTCGTCTAACGACGTATCACACGGCACAGTCGGATGATGTTAAGTGCAACGCAAAATCACAATGTATGAGAAATCTGTCTCGGTTAGGTAAACTTTTACAATGTTATTGTATGGAGATAAACTTTTTGTCGATTTTCGCACTTTTTTCTTTGGGAGTCGACGCAGTCGGCCTCCCGCAGTCCAGACATAAAATAAAATCTAATTTTGATTGGTAAATGGATTTTTAAAAATTCAAAAACCCGAAATTTTCGCGAAAATCCGGAAAATTTTGAGTATGCTAATTAATTTGTGATTTTTTGTTACAGATCCAGAAAGCGCACGCGGAGCCTCGTCTAACGACGTATCACACGGCACAGTCGGATGATGTTAAGTGCAACGCAAAATCACAATGTATGAGAAATCTGTCTCGGTTAGGTAAACTTTTACTATGTTATTGTATGGAGTCAAAACTTTTTGTCGATTTTCGCACTTTTTTCTTTGGGAGTCGACGCAGTCGGCCTCCCGCAGTCCAGATATAAAATAGAATCTAATTTTGATTGGTAAATGGATTTTTAAAAATTCAAAAACCCGAAATTTTCGCGAAAATCCGGAAAATTTAGAGTATGCTAATTAATTTGTGATTTTTTGTTACAGATCCAGAAAGCGCACGCGGAGCCTCGTCTAACGACGTATCACACGGCACAGTCGGATGATGTTAAGTGCAACGCAAAATCACAATGTATGAGAAATCTGTCTCGGTTAGGTAAACTTTTACAATGTTATTGTATGGAGATAAACTTTTTGTCGATTTTCGCACTTTTTTCTTTGGGAGTCGACGCAGTCGGCCTCCCGCAGTCCAGACATAAAATAAAATCTAATTTTGATTGGTAAATGGATTTTTAAAAATTCAAAAACCCGAAATTTTCGCGAAAATCCGGAAAATTTTGAGTATGCTAATTAATTTGTGATTTTTTGTTACAGATCCAGAAAGCGCACGCGGAGCCTCGTCTAACGACGTATCACACGGCACAGTCGGATGATGTTAAGTGCAACGCAAAATCACAATGTATGAGAAATCTGTCTCGGTTAGGTAAACTTTTACAATGTTATTGTATGGAGATAAACTTTTTGTCGATTTTCGCACTTTTTTCTTTGGGAGTCGACGCAGTCGGCCTCCCGCAGTCCAGATATAAAATAGAATCTAATTTTGATTGGTAAATGGATTTTTAAAAATTCAAAAACCCGAAATTTTCGCGAAAATCCGGAAAATTTAGAGTATGCTAATTAATTTGTGATTTTTTGTTACAGATCCAGAAAGCGCACGCGGAGCCTCGTCTAACGACGTATCACACGGCACAGTCGGATGATGTTAAGTGCAACGCAAAATCACAATGTATGAGAAATCTGTCTCGGTTAGGTAAACTTTTACAATGTTATTGTATGGAGATAAACTTTTTGTCGATTTTCGCACTTTTTTCTTTGGGAGTCGACGCAGTCGGCCTCCCGCAGTCCAGACATAAAATAAAATCTAATTTTGATTGGTAAATGGATTTTTAAAAATTCAAAAACCCGAAATTTTCGCGAAAATCCGGAAAATTTTGAGTATGCTAATTAATTTGTGATTTTTTGTTACAGATCCAGAAAGCGCACGCGGAGCCTCGTCTAACGACGTATCACACGGCACAGTCGGATGATGTTAAGTGCAACGCAAAATCACAATGTATGAGAAATCTGTCTCGGTTAGGTAAACTTTTACTATGTTATTGTATGGAGTCAAAACTTTTTGTCGATTTTCGCACTTTTTTCTTTGGGAGTCGACGCAGTCGGCCTCCCGCAGTCCAGATATAAAATAGAATCTAATTTTGATTGGTAAATGGATTTTTAAAAATTCAAAAACCCGAAATTTTCGCGAAAATCCGGAAAATTTAGAGTATGCTAATTAATTTGTGATTTTTTGTTACAGATCCAGAAAGCGCACGCGGAGCCTCGTCTAACGACGTATCACACGGCACAGTCGGATGATGTTAAGTGCAACGCAAAATCACAATGTATGAGAAATCTGTCTCGGTTAGGTAAACTTTTACAATGTTATTGTATGGAGATAAACTTTTTGTCGATTTTCGCACTTTTTTCTTTGGGAGTCGACGCAGTCGGCCTCCCGCAGTCCAGATATAAAATAGAATCTAATTTTGATTGGTAAATGGATTTTTAAAAATTCAAAAACCCGAAATTTTCGCGAAAATCCGGAAAATTTAGAGTATGCTAATTAATTTGTGATTTTTTGTTACAGATCCAGAAAGCGCACGCGGAGCCTCGTCTAACGACGTATCACACGGCACAGTCGGATGATGTTAAGTGCAACGCAAAATCACAATGTATGAGAAATCTGTCTCGGTTAGGTAAACTTTTACAATGTTATTGTATGGAGATAAACTTTTTGTCGATTTTCGCACTTTTTTCTTTGGGAGTCGACGCAGTCGGCCTCCCGCAGTCCAGACATAAAATAAAATCTAATTTTGATTGGTAAATGGATTTTTAAAAATTCAAAAACCCGAAATTTTCGCGAAAATCCGGAAAATTTTGAGTATGCTAATTAATTTGTGATTTTTTGTTACAGATCCAGAAAGCGCACGCGGAGCCTCGTCTAACGACGTATCACACGGCACAGTCGGATGATGTTAAGTGCAACGCAAAATCACAATGTATGAGAAATCTGTCTCGGTTAGGTAAACTTTTACTATGTTATTGTATGGAGTCAAAACTTTTTGTCGATTTTCGCACTTTTTTCTTTGGGAGTCGACGCAGTCGGCCTCCCGCAGTCCAGATATAAAATAGAATCTAATTTTGATTGGTAAATGGATTTTTAAAAATTCAAAAACCCGAAATTTTCGCGAAAATCCGGAAAATTTAGAGTATGCTAATTAATTTGTGATTTTTTGTTACAGATCCAGAAAGCGCACGCGGAGCCTCGTCTAACGACGTATCACACGGCACAGTCGGATGATGTTAAGTGCAACGCAAAATCACAATGTATGAGAAATCTGTCTCGGTTAGGTAAACTTTTACAATGTTATTGTATGGAGATAAACTTTTTGTCGATTTTCGCACTTTTTTCTTTGGGAGTCGACGCAGTCGGCCTCCCGCAGTCCAGACATAAAATAAAATCTAATTTTGATTGGTAAATGGATTTTTAAAAATTCAAAAACCCGAAATTTTCGCGAAAATCCGGAAAATTTTGAGTATGCTAATTAATTTGTGATTTTTTGTTACAGATCCAGAAAGCGCACGCGGAGCCTCGTCTAACGACGTATCACACGGCACAGTCGGATGATGTTAAGTGCAACGCAAAATCACAATGTATGAGAAATCTGTCTCGGTTAGGTAAACTTTTACTATGTTATTGTATGGAGTCAAAACTTTTTGTCGATTTTCGCACTTTTTTCTTTGGGAGTCGACGCAGTCGGCCTCCCGCAGTCCAGATATAAAATAGAATCTAATTTTGATTGGTAAATGGATTTTTAAAAATTCAAAAACCCGAAATTTTCGCGAAAATCCGGAAAATTTAGAGTATGCTAATTAATTTGTGATTTTTTGTTACAGATCCAGAAAGCGCACGCGGAGCCTCGTCTAACGACGTATCACACGGCACAGTCGGATGATGTTAAGTGCAACGCAAAATCACAATGTATGAGAAATCTGTCTCGGTTAGGTAAACTTTTACAATGTTATTGTATGGAGATAAACTTTTTGTCGATTTTCGCACTTTTTTCTTTGGGAGTCGACGCAGTCGGCCTCCCGCAGTCCAGACATAAAATAAAATCTAATTTTGATTGGTAAATGGATTTTTAAAAATTCAAAAACCCGAAATTTTCGCGAAAATCCGGAAAATTTTGAGTATGCTAATTAATTTGTGATTTTTTGTTACAGATCCAGAAAGCGCACGCGGAGCCTCGTCTAACGACGTATCACACGGCACAGTCGGATGATGTTAAGTGCAACGCAAAATCACAATGTATGAGAAATCTGTCTCGGTTAGGTAAACTTTTACTATGTTATTGTATGGAGTCAAAACTTTTTGTCGATTTTCGCACTTTTTTCTTTGGGAGTCGACGCAGTCGGCCTCCCGCAGTCCAGATATAAAATAGAATCTAATTTTGATTGGTAAATGGATTTTTAAAAATTCAAAAACCCGAAATTTTCGCGAAAATCCGGAAAATTTAGAGTATGCTAATTAATTTGTGATTTTTTGTTACAGATCCAGAAAGCGCACGCGGAGCCTCGTCTAACGACGTATCACACGGCACAGTCGGATGATGTTAAGTGCAACGCAAAATCACAATGTATGAGAAATCTGTCTCGGTTAGGTAAACTTTTACAATGTTATTGTATGGAGATAAACTTTTTGTCGATTTTCGCACTTTTTTCTTTGGGAGTCGACGCAGTCGGCCTCCCGCAGTCCAGACATAAAATAAAATCTAATTTTGATTGGTAAATGGATTTTTAAAAATTCAAAAACCCGAAATTTTCGCGAAAATCCGGAAAATTTTGAGTATGCTAATTAATTTGTGATTTTTTGTTACAGATCCAGAAAGCGCACGCGGAGCCTCGTCTAACGACGTATCACACGGCACAGTCGGATGATGTTAAGTGCAACGCAAAATCACAATGTATGAGAAATCTGTCTCGGTTAGGTAAACTTTTACTATGTTATTGTATGGAGTCAAAACTTTTTGTCGATTTTCGCACTTTTTTCTTTGGGAGTCGACGCAGTCGGCCTCCCGCAGTCCAGATATAAAATAGAATCTAATTTTGATTGGTAAATGGATTTTTAAAAATTCAAAAACCCGAAATTTTCGCGAAAATCCGGAAAATTTAGAGTATGCTAATTAATTTGTGATTTTTTGTTACAGATCCAGAAAGCGCACGCGGAGCCTCGTCTAACGACGTATCACACGGCACAGTCGGATGATGTTAAGTGCAACGCAAAATCACAATGTATGAGAAATCTGTCTCGGTTAGGTAAACTTTTACAATGTTATTGTATGGAGATAAACTTTTTGTCGATTTTCGCACTTTTTTCTTTGGGAGTCGACGCAGTCGGCCTCCCGCAGTCCAGATATAAAATAGAATCTAATTTTGATTGGTAAATGGATTTTTAAAAATTCAAAAACCCGAAATTTTCGCGAAAATCCGGAAAATTTAGAGTATGCTAATTAATTTGTGATTTTTTGTTACAGATCCAGAAAGCGCACGCGGAGCCTCGTCTAACGACGTATCACACGGCACAGTCGGATGATGTTAAGTGCAACGCAAAATCACAATGTATGAGAAATCTGTCTCGGTTAGGTAAACTTTTACAATGTTATTGTATGGAGATAAACTTTTTGTCGATTTTCGCACTTTTTTCTTTGGGAGTCGACGCAGTCGGCCTCCCGCAGTCCAGACATAAAATAAAATCTAATTTTGATTGGTAAATGGATTTTTAAAAATTCAAAAACCCGAAATTTTCGCGAAAATCCGGAAAATTTTGAGTATGCTAATTAATTTGTGATTTTTTGTTACAGATCCAGAAAGCGCACGCGGAGCCTCGTCTAACGACGTATCACACGGCACAGTCGGATGATGTTAAGTGCAACGCAAAATCACAATGTATGAGAAATCTGTCTCGGTTAGGTAAACTTTTACTATGTTATTGTATGGAGTCAAAACTTTTTGTCGATTTTCGCACTTTTTTCTTTGGGAGTCGACGCAGTCGGCCTCCCGCAGTCCAGATATAAAATAGAATCTAATTTTGATTGGTAAATGGATTTTTAAAAATTCAAAAACCCGAAATTTTCGCGAAAATCCGGAAAATTTAGAGTATGCTAATTAATTTGTGATTTTTTGTTACAGATCCAGAAAGCGCACGCGGAGCCTCGTCTAACGACGTATCACACGGCACAGTCGGATGATGTTAAGTGCAACGCAAAATCACAATGTATGAGAAATCTGTCTCGGTTAGGTAAACTTTTACAATGTTATTGTATGGAGATAAACTTTTTGTCGATTTTCGCACTTTTTTCTTTGGGAGTCGACGCAGTCGGCCTCCCGCAGTCCAGACATAAAATAAAATCTAATTTTGATTGGTAAATGGATTTTTAAAAATTCAAAAACCCGAAATTTTCGCGAAAATCCGGAAAATTTTGAGTATGCTAATTAATTTGTGATTTTTTGTTACAGATCCAGAAAGCGCACGCGGAGCCTCGTCTAACGACGTATCACACGGCACAGTCGGATGATGTTAAGTGCAACGCAAAATCACAATGTATGAGAAATCTGTCTCGGTTAGGTAAACTTTTACTATGTTATTGTATGGAGTCAAAACTTTTTGTCGATTTTCGCACTTTTTTCTTTGGGAGTCGACGCAGTCGGCCTCCCGCAGTCCAGATATAAAATAGAATCTAATTTTGATTGGTAAATGGATTTTTAAAAATTCAAAAACCCGAAATTTTCGCGAAAATCCGGAAAATTTAGAGTATGCTAATTAATTTGTGATTTTTTGTTACAGATCCAGAAAGCGCACGCGGAGCCTCGTCTAACGACGTATCACACGGCACAGTCGGATGATGTTAAGTGCAACGCAAAATCACAATGTATGAGAAATCTGTCTCGGTTAGGTAAACTTTTACAATGTTATTGTATGGAGATAAACTTTTTGTCGATTTTCGCACTTTTTTCTTTGGGAGTCGACGCAGTCGGCCTCCCGCAGTCCAGACATAAAATAAAATCTAATTTTGATTGGTAAATGGATTTTTAAAAATTCAAAAACCCGAAATTTTCGCGAAAATCCGGAAAATTTTGAGTATGCTAATTAATTTGTGATTTTTTGTTACAGATCCAGAAAGCGCACGCGGAGCCTCGTCTAACGACGTATCACACGGCACAGTCGGATGATGTTAAGTGCAACGCAAAATCACAATGTATGAGAAATCTGTCTCGGTTAGGTAAACTTTTACTATGTTATTGTATGGAGTCAAAACTTTTTGTCGATTTTCGCACTTTTTTCTTTGGGAGTCGACGCAGTCGGCCTCCCGCAGTCCAGATATAAAATAGAATCTAATTTTAATTGGTAAATGGATTTTTAAAAATTCAAAAACCCGAAATTTTCGCGAAAATCCGGAAAATTTAGAGTATGCTAATTAATTTGTGATTTTTTGTTACAGATCCAGAAAGCGCACGCGGAGCCTCGTCTAACGACGTATCACACGGCACAGTCGGATGATGTTAAGTGCAACGCAAAATCACAATGTATGAGAAATCTGTCTCGGTTAGGTAAACTTTTACAATGTTATTGTATGGAGATAAACTTTTTGTCGATTTTCGCACTTTTTTCTTTGGGAGTCGACGCAGTCGGCCTCCCGCAGTCCAGATATAAAATAGAATCTAATTTTGATTGGTAAATGGATTTTTAAAAATTCAAAAACCCGAAATTTTCGCGAAAATCCGGAAAATTTAGAGTATGCTAATTAATTTGTGATTTTTTGTTACAGATCCAGAAAGCGCACGCGGAGCCTCGTCTAACGACGTATCACACGGCACAGTCGGATGATGTTAAGTGCAACGCAAAATCACAATGTATGAGAAATCTGTCTCGGTTAGGTAAACTTTTACAATGTTATTGTATGGAGATAAACTTTTTGTCGATTTTCGCACTTTTTTCTTTGGGAGTCGACGCAGTCGGCCTCCCGCAGTCCAGACATAAAATAAAATCTAATTTTGATTGGTAAATGGATTTTTAAAAATTCAAAAACCCGAAATTTTCGCGAAAATCCGGAAAATTTTGAGTATGCTAATTAATTTGTGATTTTTTGTTACAGATCCAGAAAGCGCACGCGGAGCCTCGTCTAACGACGTATCACACGGCACAGTCGGATGATGTTAAGTGCAACGCAAAATCACAATGTATGAGAAATCTGTCTCGGTTAGGTAAACTTTTACTATGTTATTGTATGGAGTCAAAACTTTTTGTCGATTTTCGCACTTTTTTCTTTGGGAGTCGACGCAGTCGGCCTCCCGCAGTCCAGACATAAAATAAAATCTAATTTTGATTGGTAAATGGATTTTTAAAAATTCAAAAACCCGAAATTTTCGCGAAAATCCGGAAAATTTTGAGTATGCTAATTAATTTGTGATTTTTTGTTACAGATCCAGAAAGCGCACGCGGAGCCTCGTCTAACGACGTATCACACGGCACAGTCGGATGATGTTAAGTGCAACGCAAAATCACAATGTATGAGAAATCTGTCTCGGTTAGGTAAACTTTTACAATGTTATTGTATGGAGATAAACTTTTTGTCGATTTTCGCACTTTTTTCTTTGGGAGTCGACGCAGTCGGCCTCCCGCAGTCCAGACATAAAATAAAATCTAATTTTGATTGGTAAATGGATTTTTAAAAATTCAAAAACCCGAAATTTTCGCGAAAATCCGGAAAATTTTGAGTATGCTAATTAATTTGTGATTTTTTGTTACAGATCCAGAAAGCGCACGCGGAGCCTCGTCTAACGACGTATCACACGGCACAGTCGGATGATGTTAAGTGCAACGCAAAATCACAATGTATGAGAAATCTGTCTCGGTTAGGTAAACTTTTACTATGTTATTGTATGGAGTCAAAACTTTTTGTCGATTTTCGCACTTTTTTCTTTGGGAGTCGACGCAGTCGGCCTCCCGCAGTCCAGATATAAAATAGAATCTAATTTTGATTGGTAAATGGATTTTTAAAAATTCAAAAACCCGAAATTTTCGCGAAAATCCGGAAAATTTAGAGTATGCTAATTAATTTGTGATTTTTTGTTACAGATCCAGAAAGCGCACGCGGAGCCTCGTCTAACGACGTATCACACGGCACAGTCGGATGATGTTAAGTGCAACGCAAAATCACAATGTATGAGAAATCTGTCTCGGTTAGGTAAACTTTTACAATGTTATTGTATGGAGATAAACTTTTTGTCGATTTTCGCACTTTTTTCTTTGGGAGTCGACGCAGTCGGCCTCCCGCAGTCCAGATATAAAATAGAATCTAATTTTGATTGGTAAATGGATTTTTAAAAATTCAAAAACCCGAAATTTTCGCGAAAATCCGGAAAATTTAGAGTATGCTAATTAATTTGTGATTTTTTGTTACAGATCCAGAAAGCGCACGCGGAGCCTCGTCTAACGACGTATCACACGGCACAGTCGGATGATGTTAAGTGCAACGCAAAATCACAATGTATGAGAAATCTGTCTCGGTTAGGTAAACTTTTACAATGTTATTGTATGGAGATAAACTTTTTGTCGATTTTCGCACTTTTTTCTTTGGGAGTCGACGCAGTCGGCCTCCCGCAGTCCAGACATAAAATAAAATCTAATTTTGATTGGTAAATGGATTTTTAAAAATTCAAAAACCCGAAATTTTCGCGAAAATCCGGAAAATTTAGAGTATGCTGATTAATTTGTGATTTTTTGTTACAGGTCCAGAAAGCGCACGCGGAGCCTCGTCTAACAACGTATCACACGGCACAGTCGGATGATGTTAAGTGCAACGCAAAATCACAATGTATGAGAAATCTGTCTCGGTTAGGTAAACTTTTACAATGTTATTGTATGGAGATAAACTTTTTGTCGATTTTCGCACTTTTTTCTTTGGGAGTCGACGCAGTCGGCCTCCCGCAGTCCAGACATAAAATAAAATCTAATTTTGATTGGTAAATGGATTTTTAAAAATTCAAAAACCCGAAATTTTCGCGAAAATCCGGAAAATTTTGAGTATGCTAATTAATTTGTGATTTTTTGTTACAGATCCAGAAAGCGCACGCGGAGCCTCGTCTAACGACGTATCACACGGCACAGTCGGATGATGTTAAGTGCAACGCAAAATCACAATGTATGAGAAATCTGTCTCGGTTAGGTAAACTTTTACTATGTTATTGTATGGAGACAAAAATTTTTGTCGATTTTCGCGGTTTTTTCTTTGGGAGTCGACGCAGTCGGCCTCCCGCAGTCCAGATATAAAATAAAATCTAATTTCGGTTGGTAAATGGATTTTTAAAAATTCAAAAATTCAAAAACCCGAAATTTTCACGAAAATCCGGAAAATTTTGAGTATGCTGATTAATTTGTGATTTTTTGTTACAGGTCCAGAAAGCGCACGCGGAGCCTCGTCTAACAACGTATCACACGGCACAGTCGGATGATGTTAAGTGCAACGCAAAATCACAATGTATGAGAAATCTGTCTCGGTTAGGTAAACTTTTACAATGTTATTGTATGGAGATAAACTTTTTGTCGATTTTCGCACTTTTTTCTTTGGGAGTCGACGCAGTCGGCCTCCCGCAGTCCAGACATAAAATAAAATCTAATTTTGATTGGTAAATGGATTTTTAAAAATTCAAAAACCCGAAATTTTCGCGAAAATCCGGAAAATTTTGAGTATGCTAATTAATTTGTGATTTTTTGTTACAGATCCAGAAAGCGCACGCGGAGCCTCGTCTAACGACGTATCACACGGCACAGTCGGATGATGTTAAGTGCAACGCAAAATCACAATGTATGAGAAATCTGTCTCGGTTAGGTAAACTTTTACTATGTTATTGTATGGAGTCAAAACTTTTTGTCGATTTTCGCACTTTTTTCTTTGGGAGTCGACGCAGTCGGCCTCCCGCAGTCCAGATATAAAATAGAATCTAATTTTGATTGGTAAATGGATTTTTAAAAATTCAAAAACCCGAAATTTTCGCGAAAATCCGGAAAATTTAGAGTATGCTAATTAATTTGTGATTTTTTGTTACAGATCCAGAAAGCGCACGCGGAGCCTCGTCTAACGACGTATCACACGGCACAGTCGGATGATGTTAAGTGCAACGCAAAATCACAATGTATGAGAAATCTGTCTCGGTTAGGTAAACTTTTACAATGTTATTGTATGGAGATAAACTTTTTGTCGATTTTCGCACTTTTTTCTTTGGGAGTCGACGCAGTCGGCCTCCCGCAGTCCAGACATAAAATAAAATCTAATTTTGATTGGTAAATGGATTTTTAAAAATTCAAAAACCCGAAATTTTCGCGAAAATCCGGAAAATTTTGAGTATGCTAATTAATTTGTGATTTTTTGTTACAGATCCAGAAAGCGCACGCGGAGCCTCGTCTAACGACGTATCACACGGCACAGTCGGATGATGTTAAGTGCAACGCAAAATCACAATGTATGAGAAATCTGTCTCGGTTAGGTAAACTTTTACTATGTTATTGTATGGAGTCAAAACTTTTTGTCGATTTTCGCACTTTTTTCTTTGGGAGTCGACGCAGTCGGCCTCCCGCAGTCCAGATATAAAATAGAATCTAATTTTGATTGGTAAATGGATTTTTAAAAATTCAAAAACCCGAAATTTTCGCGAAAATCCGGAAAATTTAGAGTATGCTAATTAATTTGTGATTTTTTGTTACAGATCCAGAAAGCGCACGCGGAGCCTCGTCTAACGACGTATCACACGGCACAGTCGGATGATGTTAAGTGCAACGCAAAATCACGGGTTGGGTTAGGTTAGGTTAGGTTAGGTTAGGTTAGGTTAGGTTAGGTTAGGTTAGGTTAGGTTAGGTTAGGTTAGGTTAGGTTAGGTTAGGTTAGGTTAGGTTAGGTTAGGTTAGGTTAGGTTAGGTTAGGTTAGGTTAGGTTAGGTTAGGTTAGGTTAGGTTAGGTTAGGTTTTTTTTTTTTTTTTTTTTTTTTTTTTTTTTAATTATCAAAGTACCCCTGACATGTGAGATCAGAGACTTTATTTTCTGTCGTGATAGGTTATCCTTATTTATTGTTTTCAAGACTATTACTTTTAATGTAGATTTTAATGCAATGCCATATCTTATATATCAACAATTTTGATCAATACTGGAATTGAGTATACTTGTTGTGGTTGTTCCTCAGATCCGGCTCGAAGGACCAGAAATGTTGTGGTTGTTCCTCAGATCCGACGTCGAAGGACCAGAAATATTATGGTTCTCTGCAAATCCGGCACTTCGACGGTTCAGGAATGTTCTGTTCTTCTATCTTCTTAGTGGACTGTATATTGGCTCGTTCTTAGGGATGGTCAGGCAAAATCAAAAGACGTGTGTTCAGTTCAAGCTCCAGATGCGTACTACATTTATTTACAAAAATCACTTATACTTATACGGTCGGCACGCTATTTAACTTAGTCACTAAGACACCGCGCTTGCACTCGGCGCGCACCTGCGCGTCCCCGCCCCCGTCTCGCCCCGCGCCGCGTCCCTCCGTCGCCCTGTGCAGGTATCGGGCTCGGCGTCCGCAACATCCTCCCCCCGGCGCAGCTCGCGGAGCCCTCCTCGGGAATCCTCTCGAGGACGGCGAGCTTGTAGCAGGGACGGCGGAAAATTCCAGTCTTCGTGCGGATGTCTGCAATGCGTACTTCGCCATCGGGTCCGGTGAAAGTGCGCTGGAAGATTCCCATCGGCCACACGTTCCGCGGCAGCGCTCGGTCGACGACCACGACGACGTCTCCGGCCTCGATGTTTTTGTTGCTCCCGGCTGCTTCCCCTCTCGCGGTGAGCGTCGGCAGGTACTCCCGTACCCATCGCTTCCAAAAGATGTCGGCGAGCGCCTGTCCGGCGCGCCATGTTCGTCGGTCGGCTTCGCTGCATGGTCCGGTCGTCGGCAGGCCGCCGGACGAGTCCGTGGTAGATCGTCGGCGCGTTCGGTCTTGCTTTTCTCACGTGGCAGATCTTGCATCGATGTTCGATTGCTCGTACCGTAAGCCGCAGATGAAGCACCCAGTATCGCTGTCGCAGATCGTTTGTGACACGTTCGCGATTCCCGTGGCCGGCGGCACAGTGCGCTTGTTGCACTAAAAGTTCCTCTGCTCGTTCAATGTGTCGTAGCTCCAGGCGCGTAGATCGGCGCCGACACATGTCGATGAATGCTAGCACGCGTCCCACCGTGCGTGCTAGCGTCTCGTAGCGTGAATGACGATCGGGTGAGGGCAGCCAGTGGTAGTTCGCCTCGACGGTCTCGGTGGTGTGTAGAACCTCTTCCTCAGTTTCGTTCCCAAGGCGTTCGGCGGGCCATTGAGTCTCGGGCGTATGTAGAAAACTCGGTCCGCGGAACCAGCGGTCTTCACAGGCGATGTTGGTGCTCGAATACCTTGTCGCATCGTCGACGGCGTTCTCCGCTGTAGGCACCCATCTCCACTGCGCCTTCTCCGATGTCTCGGCGATCTCACCGAGGCGGTGAGCGACGAAAGGCGTGTAGCGTCTTCGGTCATTTCGTATCCAGTGAAGCACCGTCGTTGAATCTGTCCAGTAGATTGTTCGTGCGGGCTTCAGGCGATGTTCTTCCAGGATCATGGCTGCCAGTCTCGTTCCGATGACGGCGGCCTGCAGCTCGAGTCGAGGGATGCTCTGTGTTCGTCGCGGAGCCACCTTCGCCTTCCCGGCGACTTGCGACACGACGATTGTGCCGTCCAACCGCGTTCCCCGCCAGTAGGCGACGGCCGCGTATGCCTCCTCGCTCGCGTCGCACATGATGTGTAGCTCTAGGTTCCTGCACGTCTCCACCGCGTAGCTGCGTCGTAGTCGCAGGTCCTCTACGTTGCGTAGCTGTCGTAGCCACACGGTGAAGCGTTCGGCGTGCTCGTCGGGTATTTGATCGTCCCACTGGATTCGCTCTTGCCACAGAGCTTGCAGGAGTATGCGCCCTCGGATCGTGTAGATCGCCGCGAGACCGATCGGGTCGTACAGCGACATCACGGCGCTCAGGGCTTCCCGCTTCGTCGGCGCGCGGGCTTGAGTGCGCACCTCCTCCGGGACGCGATGCATGCTCGTGTTGAAGCCTAGCTCGTCCTGTTCGGCGTTCCAGAAGAGTCCGAGTATTTTGTAACTCGCGGCTCCCCCCAGTAGAGTAGGCGCGTTCGCTCGCAGTGTGTCCGGGACGCAGCTCAACACCGCCGGCGCGTTCGAACTCCATCCTCGTAGCGTGAAGCCTGTCGCAGCGTGTACGTCTTGCACTTCTCGAATAGTGTTGCGAGCTTCATCTTCATCGTCGTAGCTGTCGACGTAGTCGTCCATATAATGACTCTTCGTTATCGCGGCGTGTGCCCGCGGGTGTGTTCGTGCGTGCACACTTGCGTTGTAATTCCGGACACTGTGCGCGAGGAAGGGAGAGCTAGCTGCGCCGAAGATCATGCTCGTCATCTTGTAGGCGCGCGGCGGGCTCGTTCGGTCGTCTCCTCGCCACAGGAACTGCTGCGCTGGCTGGTCGTCGGGTCGTATCTTGACTCGTAGAAACATCTCTTGAATATCGGCGGTCACAACAATAGGTTTCTCTCGAAAACGAAAGATGATTCCCGGCAGCGATAGCAGTAGATCGGGGCCTTCCAGAAGTCGATCGTTCAGACAGACGTTGTTGCTTCGGTGCGCAGCGTCGAACACTAGACGTCGCTTGTCGGGCTTGTTCGGGTTCTTAACGGCGAAGTGAGGCAAGAACCAGCTGACGGCGCTCTGTGTCTCGGTGCCGTCACACGGTGTCGCGTAGCCCTTGGACAGCAGGTTGTTGGACAGAGCGCTGTACTCTGCTGCGAAGCTCGGGTCTTGGTCCATCTTCTTTTCGATCCCCTTCAGACGGTTCAGGGCGGCGCCGTAGCTAGCAGGCATGGCGACGTCATCACTGCGCCACGGTAGTCCCACTTCATACGCGCCGTCGATCTTCTTGATTGTGTTCTTGAAAATCTCCTGTGCTCGTTCATCTGCTTCACTCACTCGAGGTTTGAGTGATATGCCCAGGGATTCAATCTTGAAGTAGTCTTCCACTAATGCATGAAGCCGTTGATCGTGTGTCTCGCTCTCGCGTACACGCTGGTCCGGTGCGTATACGTGTAACACACTCTCGTTCTTGTATATGAAGCTGCGCGGCGCGGTTCCGTGCACCACCCATCCCAGCTGTGTCCGTGATGCGGCCGGTTCGTTGGGCGCACCAATGCGTAGCTCTCGGGACACGATGAGCTCCCAGTAGTCGGCACCAACTAAGATGAGCGGGCGCGCTCGATCGTAGCAGACTTCGTGTTCTAGATCTCGCAGATGTCGATGTTGAAGGAGTGACTGCGGCGTCGTTTGTTCTCGGAGTCGCAGATCACGCACGGTCCGGGCCTTGATTGTGTATTGCTCCGTCTCGTTTCTTCCCTTGAGGCGAATGGTCACGAGCTTGCTATCTCGCTCTCGTTGAGACATGTTGACTCCGCTCATTTTCAGTGGTTGATTTGGTCCGTCGGCGCCGATGCTCGCAGCTAACTCGTGGTCGATCAGAGTTATAGTAGCGCCTTCATCCAACAACGCGTAGGAGTCCACTTCGCCTTTGGGACCAGAGACAATGACGGGACATACCTTGAGCAGTATTTCTCGCGGGCCGGCAGTAGCGTTTGATGCGGCTACAGACAGTACCACTCCGTCGTGACTTGTTTTTGCTGATTCGTTCGACTGCGCGGCACGTTCGGGTGAGGCCGGCGCAGGTCCCTCTTGATGCAACGTCGGGTGATGTGGGCGGTTGCACTTGTTGACGCCACACAGTTTTCCCTTGCAGAAAGCTCGTCGATGCTTTTTCACGATGCACCGAAAACATAGTCCTTTTTCTTTCACAAACTCCCACCGCTGCTCGGTCACTAGCGCACGGTATTGTGGGCACTGTGGTAACTTATGATGTCCACTGCACTTCACACACTGGTCGAGTTGTTCACTGTTTTCTTGCTCGGTGTTGTAGACGGCTGGTCTTCTCTTCGGAACTGCACTCGCGTTCGGCTTCACTTCTGTTTTCGGAGTCCCGACGGCGCGCTGCTCGTAGGCGTAACGAAGTGCGATAGTGGCCTCTCGCATCAGGAACTCCGACAACATCACTATGTCCGCTTCACGGGTGCCGTCGTTCACATGCGCGTACTCGTACCACTTATTTCGCAGTGTCGGTGTGAGTTTTGACATGATTTCTCTTATAAGGCACTGGTCGAACAAAACACCACGACGGTCCATGCACTGAAGCGCGGCCACGGCGTTGTCCACTTTCACTGCGAATTTGTTGAGTTCGTTCGCCGATGTTCCAAGTTTCGGCACTCTTCTGATGTCTTCAGTTATCTTGTCAATTATCACCTCCGGTGACCCGAAACTCTGCTCCAGCGCCTTCATGATCTGGTCGGGGTTCTTGTCCGACATAAGGCGAGAGGCGACGGCTTCGAGTGCTTCTCCGGTAAGTGCAGCTTGCAGGCGCAGCACGTTCTCGGCGGGCGGGATTCTGAATAGTTCTGTCGATTCCTTCATTGCTGCCTTGAATCTTATCCACTCACACGGGTTGCCACTAAACTTAGGTAAATCACAGTTATATCGCCGCTGAGGTCTCGACATTCGGTCCAATGCTTCCGCGATCTGAGGTCCGTAGCTGCGTGTGTGACCGGGAGTGATCGATCGTTCTCGCCGCTCACGCTGTGGGACTTCGTGCACTGCTGGACGCGATGGTCGATGTTCGTTCAGGCGCGATGGTTCCTCTTGCTCCCCCCGTATGGTGGTAACGCGTAACCACTCGTTGATACGCTGACGTCGTTCTTCTGGGTTCGTAGTAGGTTCATCTCTCAAGCTTCTCTCCGCTTCGTCTTCGGCTTCGGCCGCAGCGATCTGGGCGGCGAGTTTCCTCTTGACGAGATCCGCTTCTATTTCCAGTTGCTTGTGTTTGATGGCGGCGAGTTTCTCAGCAGCTTCTAGTTCAGCCAATCGCACTTGCAGCGTCGAGTTCGTCGTACGCCGCGATCGATGCGAGTGGTTAGAAGGCTGCGGCGAGCTGGGTCGCTCCTCCATCCTGGCGGCGATGGTGATAGCCGTTGCTCCGCTTGGCCGGGTCGATGGGCCTTGATCCAGCATCTCCTCTCCCGTTCTTGCTGAAGGTGATGCAGGCGGGAATCGGCTTTGCCTCCGCTGCCTCTCTTCCTCGATACGCAAGAGCTCTTCAGCGCTCAGTTTTTCCGCTTCCGATCTTGTGACCACCATGGTTCTTCGTCAGATCCGACGTCGAAGGACCAGAAATGTTGTGGTTGTTCCTCAGATCCGGCTCGAAGGACCAGAAATGTTGTGGTTGTTCCTCAGATCCGACGTCGAAGGACCAGAAATATTATGGTTCTCTGCAAATCCGGCACTTCGACGGTTCAGGAATGTTCTGTTCTTCTATCTTCTTAGTGGACTGTATATTGGCTCGTTCTTAGGGATGGTCAGGCAAAATCAAAAGACGTGTGTTCAGTTCAAGCTCCAGATGCGTACTACATTTATTTACAAAAATCACTTATACTTATACGGTCGGCACGCTATTTAACTTAGTCACTAAGACACCGCGCTTGCACTCGGCGCGCACCTGCGCGTCCCCGCCCCCGTCTCGCCCCGCGCCGCGTCCCTCCGTCGCCCTGTGCAGGTATCGGGCTCGGCGTCCGCAACAATACTTTAGTATACACTTCCCAGTATTTCTTATTTGTCTGTTTTATTTCTATTTATTACTTTTTCTGCTACAGTTAAACAAAAACCTAAGAATGCTTTGCTACTATTTTTACTTATTATTAATTCGTTAGCGTTTTCCTTACAAATTATTGTATTTATTTCTTGTTGGAGATCAAATCGCTCTATTGCATTAGCAGGACAGTCAAATAGCACATGGGTGACGGTCTCACTCACATTTTGTTCGCAAATGCACGATGGACTCTCTTTACATTTGAATCGATTTAAATATTCAGAGAACCCACCGTGCCCCGTCAACACTTGCGTGAGGATCCCTGTAGGTTTGATCTTTTTATTATTTTATAGGCTTGGGCAGCATTCGGCAGAAAAACCTTTGTTACCTCTGCCGTCTCGCCCGACCTGTATCTCCGGTCCCATTCGGCAATTGTGTCCATTCTGATTTTTCTTTTGACAAATGAGACCGGACACAGGTCGTAGTCGGGTGAACGTTTGTTGTTTAGAGCAGCTTCCTTCGCCAATTCATCAGCACGTTCATTCCCTAGCAGACCTGCGTGTGCTTTGACCCAGAACAAAGAGACATCTTTTTTCTGGTGCTTTATGGCGTGTATATTTTTGCGCGTTTCTACTGCTAGGGGATGTGTGGACCCGTTGTTGACAATTGATTCTAGTGAAGAACGAGAGTCGCTGTAAATACCAAAACTGTTTTGTTTGCTTTTTAGTATTTCTTTTGTGGCGGTACATATGGCCAGCAATTCCGCCTGGTAGACCGAGCAGTATGACGACAGCTTTAGTTTTTTGGTTTTAGTTTCAGCTGCATTTTGCCATAGGGATAATGCAGCTCCCACCTTTCCCTCGATCTTGCTGCCGTCTGTGAAGATTTTGACTGCTCGGTCAGTGGTCGGGTTAGGTTAGGTTAGGTTAGGTTAGGTTAGGTTAGGTTAGGTTAGGTTAGGTTAGGTTAGGTTAGGTTAGGTTAGGTTAGGTTAGGTTTTTTTTTTTTTTTTTTTTTTTTTTTTTAATCCAGGGAGGGGGAAATCCTTTATGGATACCCTGCGAGGGTTATGTCGGTTTCTGCTTTATGCCCTACCGACTAAAACCCCCTCCCTGTTTCAATCTTCCTCCAACGTCGTCGGAGACCTTCTTTGACATTAAAATTTAAACCAGTTTTTGTTTTTTATTACGAGAATCGTTAATTTTGGGGGACATATTGTATAAAATTAATTATGCAATTGTCCTCCCTATTAGTTACTTGTTTTTAATTATTACTTTGTTTGCTATTTCTACACAAAATTCCAAAAATGTATTTCTTAATTCTTTACTTACTAATATACTACTTAAATTTTCTTTTCTTATATTTATTCCTATTTCTGTTTCATTTCTTCTTTTGCCAAAAATGGGACATTCCGTTATAATGTGCAGGGCGCTTTCTTCAACACTTGGGTCGCAGGCGCACGACGGACTCTCTTTGCACTTAAATCGATGCAAGTACTCGGAGAATCCGCCGTGCCCTGTTATAACTTGCACAAGAATTTTGTCCAGTGATATTTTCCTCACTATTGAGTATGCATTTATAGCATCCGGAAAGAAGCTTTTTGTGGTCACGGCAGTGCTTCCGTTTTTGTATCTTTTGTTCCATTCATCAAGCGACTCCAACCGGATTTGTCGCTTGATGAATGAAACAGGGCACATGTCGTAATCCGGCTTTGTTTTGCGATACAGAGCAGCAGCTTTTGCAAGTTCGTCCGCTCTTTCATTACCTACCATCCCTGCGTGTGCTTTTATCCAAAACAGGAGCAAAGGGCAATTTTTTGTCCGCATTTTGAACATATTAGCACGTGTTTTGAAGGCAAGGGGATGAGGGGAGGTGTTGTTCACAACCGTTTCAAGAGCGGATCTTGAATCGCTGTAGATGCTGCATCTGGATTCTTTACTTTTTAAAGCTATGTTTGTCGCTTCAAACAAGGCCAGCAGTTCAGCCTGGTAGACGGTACAGTACTGCTCCAGCTTAAGTTTTCGGGTACTTATCTCTACGCCGTCTTGCCATACTGACAGCGCGGCACCGACTTTCCCCTCAATTTTACTGCCGTCAGTGAATATGTTCAGGCTATTGGTGACATAGTGCTGTTCCAATGCTGCTCCGTCTTCCAGGCAGACAAAACCCAGCTTATACTGCTCCGCGGGATGCGGCATTTCCGCAAAAGCTATTGGTGCTTCAACAGCTCGGTCTCCTGTTACTCGCCGCGAATAACCTTTCTTTTCTTCATAAAGCGAGGCTGCTTCTCTGACTCTAATGTCCAGAGGAAGCAACCCAGCGAGCAATAGCGCCGAGCTGAGCGAGACCGTCCTATACGCCTTGATTATTTTTTGGGCGAAACCACGTTGCACCACATTAAGCTGCCTTTTAACTCCCTCCTTACTTGCCGCAGAGGCCCATGCGCTCGCTGCATATATTACGACTGGTTCCACAACCGCCGTGTATATGACCCTAATTATTTCAGGTTGTAGTCCCCAATGAATCTTTGCGGCCCTCGACAGTTGTTTGTAGAGATTCAAAGCTTTGCAACAGATGTGTGCTACGTGGGCATTGAACGTAAGTTTATCATCAATGATGAGCCCCAAAACTTTGATCTCTGTGGACATGTCAATGCCGACCCCGCCCATGCTCAGACATGGTGTGTCATACTTCAACTTTCGCGTAATAACCATGGCTTTTGTTTTGTGTGGAGCGAATTTGAGTTTATTAGTGACACCCCACGTCCGAACATATTCAAGTGCGGCATTGGCCTGTCCTTGCACCCGGAGGGCCGTATCTCCATCGAAGACTAAAACGATGTCATCAGCAAAAGCTTGCGCATAATCTCCTCTTTTCTGGAGCCCTTTTAAAAGAGGATCAAGAAGCAGGTTCCAGAGCAAGGGACCTCCGATTGAGCCCTGGACACATCCCTTACTCGTTTCCTTCACGAATTCCTCGCCGGCGTATCTCACTCTGACCCGTCTGTGGCTCAAGTAGCTGTCAATAACCTTCCTCAAGTTTACCGGGCAATTTTCTTCCGCCAGTCGGATTCTAATAGCAGGCCACCATGCGCTATCGAATGCTCCCTCTATATCCAAAGACACTAGTGTGACGATCTTTTTTTGGTTAAGCTTCGTCTTAATGTGCTGTATAAGTGTATAGAGGGAGTCTTCAGTGCTTTTCTGGGGCATAAATCCAAACTGGCGGGTACTCATCCTTGGTAATAGGTGATGCTTGATTCGGGCCACTAACATCTTCTCGTACACTTTTCCCAGGACGGGCAGTAGTCCGATCGGCCTATATGATTTGGGAGATGTGTAGTTTTCTCTGCCCGGCTTTCTGAGCACAACCACCGTAGCCTCTTTCCATGCGGTCGGAAAATGGTGGTATGCCAGACATTTATTGAGAATTCCCAAAAATAGGTCCGGATCGTTTGTGATCACGCGAATGCAAATATCGGCAGTAAAACCGTCGGCTCCAGGGGCTTTTTTTGGGTTGAAACTCTCTATCGCCATCTGGAGTTCGGTCGCCGTGAACGGTGGATCACAAGAACCATCTTGTTCACCCTCATTCACTCGCTCCGCATTTTCCCTAATCTGGCGTTGCTCAATGCTGTCACTTTCTTTGAGGTCTTCCGGGTAGAAAACTTCTGCCAAAAGCCTAACGGAACCTTTTGCGTCCAGCACTGACCCTTCGAGCTCCAAAGGAGTATCTTCATCCCTACTTTTTGTCCTTCCAATGACCCTGTAGATTCCTTCCCAGAATGATTCCTTTTCCTGCTTCCCACAAAAATCCTTCCAACTTTCAACCTGGGCTTGTTTGGCCTCTAACTCATATTTTTCTTTATGTTGCAGGTAATCTTCGACTACTTTAGCTCTCCGAACCGGCGCGGCACATTTGATCCTGCGCCTCCTGGTGTTAACTTCTTTCTTCATCTGTGCAAGCCGCTCGGACCACCACGGCACGGTAAGTTTTTCTTTATTTACTTTTACAGGTATCGTTTCTGTGCATGTTTCTGTAATCGCTTCATTTAATTTATTAATAGCTTTTTCCAATTCTACGATACTGTTAATTTTTTCAATTTCTTCTAAATTTAATTTTTTATCTTTTGTTAATTGGGTTAGTTTTTCAATAAATCTAACCCAATTAGCCTTCCTTGTATTAAATAATCTAGTAGTTCTATTAATTTGTATGCCATTAGACTTCCTAATCCTTATGTTAAAAATAATGCCGTTGTGGTCCGAGCTGGTTAAATTCTCCTCAACCTTCCAGTCTTCCACCAGGTCCAACATATCAGTAGAACAAGCTGTAACATCGACATAGCTGTGGTATCTCTTGCCGCCTCTTATTTGGTCAAAAGTTGGGATGTCACCTGTGTTGAGGACCTGAAGACTCAGTTCGTCGAGAGTCTCCATCATGACTTCACCCCTTCGGTTTATTATCTTGCTACCCCACCATGAACTCTTTGAGTTAGCGTCTCCACCAATTACCAGCCTCAATGGTCCTAATTCCTGAGAGATCCTTGTTATATGCTCGAGATCGGGGCCTATTGGCTTTTCTCCATCGAAGTAGTAAGAGACGAGCGTAATCTTCCAGGCACTGGTTTGGATTCTCACCACAACTATATCGTTTGTGGTGAGTTGCGGGTATTGTAGAACATCAAGGTTTTTGTCAAAGACAACTATTGCTGCTCTAACAATCCCTTCTCCTTGCGCAGTGTTCTGGAAGACCCTTATTCCTCGTCGACTTCGCACTCTCTTTTCCCTTCCTACATAAGGTTCCTGGAGAAGCGCCACGGCTACTCCCCGTTTCTCGGATTCAACAAGGATCTCCTCGGTGGCCAGTTTCTTCTTGTTGAGGTTGGCTTGCGCTATTTTGTAAAGGACGCCCTTAGCAATAAGCCACAGTGGATCTCGCCAGTGATTCCCACTTGCGCCTCACTGGGCATTCATTGCCAAATGCGTTGTGGTCCGTATTATCCATTTTAGCTTTATGGCAGTTTACGCAGCTGGGAGGTGCCTCTGTAAGCCAATCTTGACACTCAGACTTCATGTGTGCGCCTCCGCAATGGCTGCACACATCGACTGCTTCACGGCAGAATCGTTTCCCATGACCGTACCCTAGACAGCGCGAGCACTGTATCAGAGGGGATTGGTCTGCGACCCTGATCTTCTGCACATCGATATGTACAGCCCCAGCGTTTATAAGGCGCTGCCAGATATTTGGCGATACTCTGGCCACAATGTGTGCGGTGAGGGGATTCCTCGCTTTCCGTCTGAAACGAATTTCCATTCGGTCATCCTCACCACACACATCGGCCAGAAGGTGCTTATTCTGAGCTCTGATGGCGTTTATAATGCTCTCGTCGGTGTGACATTGGAGTACTCCAAACAGGATTATAAGAGGGTCTTTATTTTTAATTTCCTCGACATTGAGTCGCACCCCTTTCTCTTCAATCCTGTTCTTAATTTTTCTCATTTCTTCTTTGTCCCTGCACCCCAGTATTATTTTCCTGTCCTTTGCCTTTCTAATCTTATCAATTCTTACACCTTCTTCCGTCGCGTTAACCGCTTCCCTCACCTTTTCAAACACTTGGTCACCGGTTTCCTGGTCATCCTCAGATGTTATGATGATGGAATGCATAGCAGACGCTTCCAATGGCCGCTGTTTCATCCAGCCAGCTGCAACTTCAGCGTACGAGCATCTTTTCTCGCAAGTCACAAGCTGCGTCTTCATTAGCTCGGATAGTTTGGCCATCTCTTCTTTACTTTCCCTCAACATATTGCTATGTTCCTGTATTTGCTTAGACAAGTCCCCAAAGCCCGGGGGTGGATCAGAGGTGGTCAGAGGTGACAACTGAATGATTGACTCCTCTACTCTCCGCTCCTGAGCAGGTAATGGGTCGTTCTTACAGTCCTCTAGCTCTTTCACCAAAGAGTATAGCCTTTCCACTGCGTTTGTGACCTCTACTTTGATCTCGTTTTTTATGTTTCGGCTATTACCCAAGTGCAGCTTGGCCTTCAAGAGCAACGCCTTTGCTTCGCATGTCTTGTTTTTGAACTTTGGCGCCGCTTTTGGGGAAACGTCAGGTTTTTTATCTTCGGTCACTTTACTTTTCTGTGAGCCATTTTTTACCTCTGAGCAAAATAGAGTTTTGGCTTTCAGCCTACTCTCTGTAACATTTTGATTCACAGGTACGTTTTGAGATAAGGGTGAGCTCTCTAACAGCTTTGCTTCTATCTCCCCAATGCTGCGCCGAACACACTCTGTTCTGTTTTCTAATTCAGCAGAGGAACCGGCCTTTGCTGTCTCAGTGGTAGCGACGTGTTTTTGAGGCGATTTATTATTTCTTTTAACAGCAGATGAGCCTGCTACCGGAGTCCTGATTCCAAACATATTTCAGACGAGGAGGTTAGATATAATCTATATTCTAATACTGCCGTGTAGAGGGCGTCAGAGCGTTCTGGTCAAATCCTAAAATATATATTTTTTTTTTTTTTTTTTTTGGTCAAATGAACTTAAACTACCTAACAATAGGTTGTTACGTACTTATCAGTTAAATCTTGTTCAAACTTAAAACTTTGAATGGACACTTTCACCCGCTGCTCACTTGGGTAAACGCCACTGGGGGGGTGGGCGGGCGAAATTTTTGTCGATTTTCGCGGTTTTTTCTTTGGGAGTCGACGCAGTCGGCCTCCCGCAGTCCAGATATAAAATAAAATCTAATTTCGGTTGGTAAATGGATTTTTAAAAATTCAAAAATTCAAAAACCCGAAATTTTCACGAAAATCCGGAAAATTTTGAGTATGCTGATTAATTTGTGATTTTTTGTTACAGGTCCAGAAAGCGCACGCGGAGCCTCGTCTAACAACGTATCACACGGCACAGTCGGATGATGTTAAGTGCAACGCAAAATCACAATGTATGAGAAATCTGTCTCGGTTAGGTAAACTTTTACTATGTTATTGTATGGAGACAAAAATTTTTGTCGATTTTCGCGGTTTTTTCTTTGGGAGTCGACGCAGTCGGCCTCCCGCAGTCCAGATATAAAATAAAATCTAATTTCGGTTGGTAAATGGATTTTTAAAAATTCAAAAATTCAAAAACCCGAAATTTTCACGAAAATCCGGAAAATTTTGAGTATGCTGATTAATTTGTGATTTTTTGTTACAGGTCCAGAAAGCGCACGCGGAGCCTCGTCTAACAACGTATCACACGGCACAGTCGGATGATGTTAAGTGCAACGCAAAATCACAATGTATGAGAAATCTGTCTCGGTTAGGTAAACTTTTACTATGTTATTGTATGGAGACAAAAATTTTTGTCGATTTTCGCGGTTTTTTCTTTGGGAGTCGACGCAGTCGGCCTCCCGCAGTCCAGATATAAAATAAAATCTAATTTCGGTTGGTAAATGGATTTTTAAAAATTCAAAAATTCAAAAACCCGAAATTTTCACGAAAATCCGGAAAATTTTGAGTATGCTGATTAATTTGTGATTTTTTGTTACAGGTCCAGAAAGCGCACGCGGAGCCTCGTCTAACAACGTATCACACGGCACAGTCGGATGATGTTAAGTGCAACGCAAAATCACAATGTATGAGAAATCTGTCTCGGTTAGGTAAACTTTTACAATGTTATTGTATGGAGATAAACTTTTTGTCGATTTTCGCACTTTTTTCTTTGGGAGTCGACGCAGTCGGCCTCCCGCAGTCCAGACATAAAATAAAATCTAATTTTGATTGGTAAATGGATTTTTAAAAATTCAAAAACCCGAAATTTTCGCGAAAATCCGGAAAATTTTGAGTATGCTAATTAATTTGTGATTTTTTGTTACAGATCCAGAAAGCGCACGCGGAGCCTCGTCTAACGACGTATCACACGGCACAGTCGGATGATGTTAAGTGCAACGCAAAATCACAATGTATGAGAAATCTGTCTCGGTTAGGTAAACTTTTACTATGTTATTGTATGGAGTCAAAACTTTTTGTCGATTTTCGCACTTTTTTCTTTGGGAGTCGACGCAGTCGGCCTCCCGCAGTCCAGATATAAAATAGAATCTAATTTTGATTGGTAAATGGATTTTTAAAAATTCAAAAACCCGAAATTTTCGCGAATATCCGGAAAATTTAGAGTATGCTAATTAATTTGTGATTTTTTGTTACAGATCCAGAAAGCGCACGCGGAGCCTCGTCTAACGACGTATCACACGGCACAGTCGGATGATGTTAAGTGCAACGCAAAATCACAATGTATGAGAAATCTGTCTCGGTTAGGTAAACTTTTACAATGTTATTGTATGGAGATAAACTTTTTGTCGATTTTCGCACTTTTTTCTTTGGGAGTCGACGCAGTCGGCCTCCCGCAGTCCAGATATAAAATAGAATCTAATTTTGATTGGTAAATGGATTTTTAAAAATTCAAAAACCCGAAATTTTCGCGAAAATCCGGAAAATTTTGAGTATGCTAATTAATTTGTGATTTTTTGTTACAGATCCAGAAAGCGCACGCGGAGCCTCGTCTAACGACGTATCACACGGCACAGTCGGATGATGTTAAGTGCAACGCAAAATCACAATGTATGAGAAATCTGTCTCGGTTAGGTAAACTTTTACAATGTTATTGTATGGAGATAAACTTTTTGTCGATTTTCGCACTTTTTTCTTTGGGAGTCGACGCAGTCGGCCTCCCGCAGTCCAGACATAAAATAAAATCTAATTTTGATTGGTAAATGGATTTTTAAAAATTCAAAAACCCGAAATTTTCGCGAAAATCCGGAAAATTTTGAGTATGCTAATTAATTTGTGATTTTTTGTTACAGATCCAGAAAGCGCACGCGGAGCCTCGTCTAACGACGTATCACACGGCACAGTCGGATGATGTTAAGTGCAACGCAAAATCACAATGTATGAGAAATCTGTCTCGGTTAGGTAAACTTTTACTATGTTATTGTATGGAGTCAAAACTTTTTGTCGATTTTCGCACTTTTTTCTTTGGGAGTCGACGCAGTCGGCCTCCCGCAGTCCAGATATAAAATAGAATCTAATTTTGATTGGTAAATGGATTTTTAAAAATTCAAAAACCCGAAATTTTCGCGAAAATCCGGAAAATTTAGAGTATGCTAATTAATTTGTGATTTTTTGTTACAGATCCAGAAAGCGCACGCGGAGCCTCGTCTAACGACGTATCACACGGCACAGTCGGATGATGTTAAGTGCAACGCAAAATCACAATGTATGAGAAATCTGTCTCGGTTAGGTAAACTTTTACTATGTTATTGTATGGAGTCAAAACTTTTTGTCGATTTTCGCGGTTTTTTCTTTGGGAGTCGACGCAGTCGGCCTCCCGCAGTCCAGATATAAAATAAAATCTAATTTCGGTTGGTAAATGGATTTTTAAAAATTCAAAAATTCAAAAACCCGAAATTTTCACGAAAATCCGGAAAATTTTGAGTATGCTGATTAATTTGTGATTTTTTGTTACAGGTCCAGAAAGCGCACGCGGAGCCTCGTCTAACAACGTATCACACGGCACAGTCGGATGATGTTAAGTGCAACGCAAAATCACAATGTATGAGAAATCTGTCTCGGTTAGGTAAACTTTTACTATGTTATTGTATGGAGACAAAAATTTTTGTCGATTTTCGCGGTTTTTTCTTTGGGAGTCGACGCAGTCGGCCTCCCGCAGTCCAGATATAAAATAAAATCTAATTTCGGTTGGTAAATGGATTTTTAAAAATTCAAAAATTCAAAAACCCGAAATTTTCACGAAAATCCGGAAAATTTTGAGTATGCTGATTAATTTGTGATTTTTTGTTACAGGTCCAGAAAGCGCACGCGGAGCCTCGTCTAACAACGTATCACACGGCACAGTCGGATGATGTTAAGTGCAACGCAAAATCACAATGTATGAGAAATCTGTCTCGGTTAGGTAAACTTTTACTATGTTATTGTATGGAGACAAAAATTTTTGTCGATTTTCGCGGTTTTTTCTTTGGGAGTCGACGCAGTCGGCCTCCCGCAGTCCAGATATAAAATAAAATCTAATTTCGGTTGGTAAATGGATTTTTAAAAATTCAAAAATTCAAAAACCCGAAATTTTCACGAAAATCCGGAAAATTTTGAGTATGCTGATTAATTTGTGATTTTTTGTTACAGGTCCAGAAAGCGCACGCGGAGCCTCGTCTAACAACGTATCACACGGCACAGTCGGATGATGTTAAGTGCAACGCAAAATCACAATGTATGAGAAATCTGTCTCGGTTAGGTAAACTTTTACTATGTTATTGTATGGAGACAAAAATTTTTGTCGATTTTCGCGGTTTTTTCTTTGGGAGTCGACGCAGTCGGCCTCCCGCAGTCCAGATATAAAATAAAATCTAATTTCGGTTGGTAAATGGATTTTTAAAAATTCAAAAATTCAAAAACCCGAAATTTTCACGAAAATCCGGAAAATTTTGAGTATGCTGATTAATTTGTGATTTTTTGTTACAGGTCCAGAAAGCGCACGCGGAGCCTCGTCTAACAACGTATCACACGGCACAGTCGGATGATGTTAAGTGCAACGCAAAATCACAATGTATGAGAAATCTGTCTCGGTTAGGTAAACTTTTACTATGTTATTGTATGGAGACAAAAATTTTTGTCGATTTTCGCGGTTTTTTCTTTGGGAGTCGACGCAGTCGGCCTCCCGCAGTCCAGATATAAAATAAAATCTAATTTCGGTTGGTAAATGGATTTTTAAAAATTCAAAAATTCAAAAACCCGAAATTTTCACGAAAATCCGGAAAATTTTGAGTATGCTGATTAATTTGTGATTTTTTGTTACAGGTCCAGAAAGCGCACGCGGAGCCTCGTCTAACAACGTATCACACGGCACAGTCGGATGATGTTAAGTGCAACGCAAAATCACAATGTATGAGAAATCTGTCTCGGTTAGGTAAACTTTTACAATGTTATTGTATGGAGATAAACTTTTTGTCGATTTTCGCACTTTTTTCTTTGGGAGTCGACGCAGTCGGCCTCCCGCAGTCCAGACATAAAATAAAATCTAATTTTGATTGGTAAATGGATTTTTAAAAATTCAAAAACCCGAAATTTTCGCGAAAATCCGGAAAATTTTGAGTATGCTAATTAATTTGTGATTTTTTGTTACAGATCCAGAAAGCGCACGCGGAGCCTCGTCTAACGACGTATCACACGGCACAGTCGGATGATGTTAAGTGCAACGCAAAATCACAATGTATGAGAAATCTGTCTCGGTTAGGTAAACTTTTACTATGTTATTGTATGGAGTCAAAACTTTTTGTCGATTTTCGCACTTTTTTCTTTGGGAGTCGACGCAGTCGGCCTCCCGCAGTCCAGATATAAAATAGAATCTAATTTTGATTGGTAAATGGATTTTTAAAAATTCAAAAACCCGAAATTTTCGCGAATATCCGGAAAATTTAGAGTATGCTAATTAATTTGTGATTTTTTGTTACAGATCCAGAAAGCGCACGCGGAGCCTCGTCTAACGACGTATCACACGGCACAGTCGGATGATGTTAAGTGCAACGCAAAATCACAATGTATGAGAAATCTGTCTCGGTTAGGTAAACTTTTACAATGTTATTGTATGGAGATAAACTTTTTGTCGATTTTCGCACTTTTTTCTTTGGGAGTCGACGCAGTCGGCCTCCCGCAGTCCAGATATAAAATAGAATCTAATTTTGATTGGTAAATGGATTTTTAAAAATTCAAAAACCCGAAATTTTCGCGAAAATCCGGAAAATTTTGAGTATGCTAATTAATTTGTGATTTTTTGTTACAGATCCAGAAAGCGCACGCGGAGCCTCGTCTAACGACGTATCACACGGCACAGTCGGATGATGTTAAGTGCAACGCAAAATCACAATGTATGAGAAATCTGTCTCGGTTAGGTAAACTTTTACAATGTTATTGTATGGAGATAAACTTTTTGTCGATTTTCGCACTTTTTTCTTTGGGAGTCGACGCAGTCGGCCTCCCGCAGTCCAGACATAAAATAAAATCTAATTTTGATTGGTAAATGGATTTTTAAAAATTCAAAAACCCGAAATTTTCGCGAAAATCCGGAAAATTTTGAGTATGCTAATTAATTTGTGATTTTTTGTTACAGATCCAGAAAGCGCACGCGGAGCCTCGTCTAACGACGTATCACACGGCACAGTCGGATGATGTTAAGTGCAACGCAAAATCACAATGTATGAGAAATCTGTCTCGGTTAGGTAAACTTTTACTATGTTATTGTATGGAGTCAAAACTTTTTGTCGATTTTCGCACTTTTTTCTTTGGGAGTCGACGCAGTCGGCCTCCCGCAGTCCAGATATAAAATAGAATCTAATTTTGATTGGTAAATGGATTTTTAAAAATTCAAAAACCCGAAATTTTCGCGAAAATCCGGAAAATTTAGAGTATGCTAATTAATTTGTGATTTTTTGTTACAGATCCAGAAAGCGCACGCGGAGCCTCGTCTAACGACGTATCACACGGCACAGTCGGATGATGTTAAGTGCAACGCAAAATCACAATGTATGAGAAATCTGTCTCGGTTAGGTAAACTTTTACTATGTTATTGTATGGAGTCAAAACTTTTTGTCGATTTTCGCGGTTTTTTCTTTGGGAGTCGACGCAGTCGGCCTCCCGCAGTCCAGATATAAAATAAAATCTAATTTCGGTTGGTAAATGGATTTTTAAAAATTCAAAAATTCAAAAACCCGAAATTTTCACGAAAATCCGGAAAATTTTGAGTATGCTGATTAATTTGTGATTTTTTGTTACAGGTCCAGAAAGCGCACGCGGAGCCTCGTCTAACAACGTATCACACGGCACAGTCGGATGATGTTAAGTGCAACGCAAAATCACAATGTATGAGAAATCTGTCTCGGTTAGGTAAACTTTTACTATGTTATTGTATGGAGACAAAAATTTTTGTCGATTTTCGCGGTTTTTTCTTTGGGAGTCGACGCAGTCGGCCTCCCGCAGTCCAGATATAAAATAAA
The DNA here is from genome assembly GCA_947049295.1 of Ligdia adustata. Lineage (NCBI taxonomy): Eukaryota > Metazoa > Arthropoda > Insecta > Lepidoptera > Geometridae > Ligdia > Ligdia adustata. Next base: position 15,130,187 of record OX346221.1, read on the forward strand.
ATCTAATTTCGGTTGGTAAATGGATTTTTAAAAATTCAAAAATTCAAAAACCCGAAATTTTCACGAAAATCCGGAAAATTTTGAGTATGCTGATTAATTTGTGATTTTTTGTTACAGGTCCAGAAAGCGCACGCGGAGCCTCGTCTAACAACGTATCACACGGCACAGTCGGATGATGTTAAGTGCAACGCAAAATCACAATGTATGAGAAATCTGTCTCGGTTAGGTAAACTTTTACTATGTTATTGTATGGAGACAAAAATTTTTGTCGATTTTCGCGGTTTTTTCTTTGGGAGTCGACGCAGTCGGCCTCCCGCAGTCCAGATATAAAATAAAATCTAATTTCGGTTGGTAAATGGATTTTTAAAAATTCAAAAATTCAAAAACCCGAAATTTTCACGAAAATCCGGAAAATTTTGAGTATGCTGATTAATTTGTGATTTTTTGTTACAGATCCAGAAAGCGCACGCGGAGCCTCGTCTAACGACGTATCACACGGCACAGTCGGATGATGTTAAGTGCAACGCAAAATCACAATGTATGAGAAATCTGTCTCGGTTAGGTAAACTTTTACTATGTTATTGTATGGAGTCAAAACTTTTTGTCGATTTTCGCACTTTTTTCTTTGGGAGTCGACGCAGTCGGCCTCCCGCAGTCCAGATATAAAATAAAATCTAATTTCGGTTGGTAAATGGATTTTTAAAAATTCAAAAATTCAAAAACCCGAAATTTTCACGAAAATCCGGAAAATTTTGAGTATGCTGATTAATTTGTGATTTTTTGTTACAGGTCCAGAAAGCGCACGCGGAGCCTCGTCTAACAACGTATCACACGGCACAGTCGGATGATGTTAAGTGCAACGCAAAATCACAATGTATGAGAAATCTGTCTCGGTTAGGTAAACTTTTACTATGTTATTGTATGGAGACAAAAATTTTTGTCGATTTTCGCGGTTTTTTCTTTGGGAGTCGACGCAGTCGGCCTCCCGCAGTCCAGATATAAAATAAAATCTAATTTCGGTTGGTAAATGGATTTTTAAAAATTCAAAAATTCAAAAACCCGAAATTTTCACGAAAATCCGGAAAATTTTGAGTATGCTGATTAATTTGTGATTTTTTGTTACAGGTCCAGAAAGCGCACGCGGAGCCTCGTCTAACAACGTATCACACGGCACAGTCGGATGATGTTAAGTGCAACGCAAAATCACAATGTATGAGAAATCTGTCTCGGTTAGGTAAACTTTTACTATGTTATTGTATGGAGACAAAAATTTTTGTCGATTTTCGCGGTTTTTTCTTTGGGAGTCGACGCAGTCGGCCTCCCGCAGTCCAGATATAAAATAAAATCTAATTTCGGTTGGTAAATGGATTTTTAAAAATTCAAAAATTCAAAAACCCGAAATTTTCACGAAAATCCGGAAAATTTTGAGTATGCTGATTAATTTGTGATTTTTTGTTACAGGTCCAGAAAGCGCACGCGGAGCCTCGTCTAACAACGTATCACACGGCACAGTCGGATGATGTTAAGTGCAACGCAAAATCACAATGTATGAGAAATCTGTCTCGGTTAGGTAAACTTTTACAATGTTATTGTATGGAGATAAACTTTTTGTCGATTTTCGCACTTTTTTCTTTGGGAGTCGACGCAGTCGGCCTCCCGCAGTCCAGACATAAAATAAAATCTAATTTTGATTGGTAAATGGATTTTTAAAAATTCAAAAACCCGAAATTTTCGCGAAAATCCGGAAAATTTTGAGTATGCTAATTAATTTGTGATTTTTTGTTACAGATCCAGAAAGCGCACGCGGAGCCTCGTCTAACGACGTATCACACGGCACAGTCGGATGATGTTAAGTGCAACGCAAAATCACAATGTATGAGAAATCTGTCTCGGTTAGGTAAACTTTTACTATGTTATTGTATGGAGTCAAAACTTTTTGTCGATTTTCGCACTTTTTTCTTTGGGAGTCGACGCAGTCGGCCTCCCGCAGTCCAGATATAAAATAGAATCTAATTTTGATTGGTAAATGGATTTTTAAAAATTCAAAAACCCGAAATTTTCGCGAATATCCGGAAAATTTAGAGTATGCTAATTAATTTGTGATTTTTTGTTACAGATCCAGAAAGCGCACGCGGAGCCTCGTCTAACGACGTATCACACGGCACAGTCGGATGATGTTAAGTGCAACGCAAAATCACAATGTATGAGAAATCTGTCTCGGTTAGGTAAACTTTTACAATGTTATTGTATGGAGATAAACTTTTTGTCGATTTTCGCACTTTTTTCTTTGGGAGTCGACGCAGTCGGCCTCCCGCAGTCCAGATATAAAATAGAATCTAATTTTGATTGGTAAATGGATTTTTAAAAATTCAAAAACCCGAAATTTTCGCGAAAATCCGGAAAATTTTGAGTATGCTAATTAATTTGTGATTTTTTGTTACAGATCCAGAAAGCGCACGCGGAGCCTCGTCTAACGACGTATCACACGGCACAGTCGGATGATGTTAAGTGCAACGCAAAATCACAATGTATGAGAAATCTGTCTCGGTTAGGTAAACTTTTACAATGTTATTGTATGGAGATAAACTTTTTGTCGATTTTCGCACTTTTTTCTTTGGGAGTCGACGCAGTCGGCCTCCCGCAGTCCAGACATAAAATAAAATCTAATTTTGATTGGTAAATGGATTTTTAAAAATTCAAAAACCCGAAATTTTCGCGAAAATCCGGAAAATTTTGAGTATGCTAATTAATTTGTGATTTTTTGTTACAGATCCAGAAAGCGCACGCGGAGCCTCGTCTAACGACGTATCACACGGCACAGTCGGATGATGTTAAGTGCAACGCAAAATCACAATGTATGAGAAATCTGTCTCGGTTAGGTAAACTTTTACTATGTTATTGTATGGAGTCAAAACTTTTTGTCGATTTTCGCGGTTTTTTCTTTGGGAGTCGACGCAGTCGGCCTCCCGCAGTCCAGATATAAAATAAAATCTAATTTCGGTTGGTAAATGGATTTTTAAAAATTCAAAAATTCAAAAACCCGAAATTTTCACGAAAATCCGGAAAATTTTGAGTATGCTGATTAATTTGTGATTTTTTGTTACAGGTCCAGAAAGCGCACGCGGAGCCTCGTCTAACGACGTATCACACGGCACAGTCGGATGATGTTAAGTGCAACGCAAAATCACAATGTATGAGAAATCTGTCTCGGTTAGGTAAACTTTTACAATGTTATTGTATGGAGATAAACTTTTTGTCGATTTTCGCACTTTTTTCTTTGGGAGTCGACGCAGTCGGCCTCCCGCAGTCCAGACATAAAATAAAATCTAATTTTGATTGGTAAATGGATTTTTAAAAATTCAAAAACCCGAAATTTTCGCGAAAATCCGGAAAATTTTGAGTATGCTAATTAATTTGTGATTTTTTGTTACAGATCCAGAAAGCGCACGCGGAGCCTCGTCTAACGACGTATCACACGGCACAGTCGGATGATGTTAAGTGCAACGCAAAATCACAATGTATGAGAAATCTGTCTCGGTTAGGTAAACTTTTACTATGTTATTGTATGGAGTCAAAACTTTTTGTCGATTTTCGCACTTTTTTCTTTGGGAGTCGACGCAGTCGGCCTCCCGCAGTCCAGATATAAAATAGAATCTAATTTTGATTGGTAAATGGATTTTTAAAAATTCAAAAACCCGAAATTTTCGCGAATATCCGGAAAATTTAGAGTATGCTAATTAATTTGTGATTTTTTGTTACAGATCCAGAAAGCGCACGCGGAGCCTCGTCTAACGACGTATCACACGGCACAGTCGGATGATGTTAAGTGCAACGCAAAATCACAATGTATGAGAAATCTGTCTCGGTTAGGTAAACTTTTACAATGTTATTGTATGGAGATAAACTTTTTGTCGATTTTCGCACTTTTTTCTTTGGGAGTCGACGCAGTCGGCCTCCCGCAGTCCAGATATAAAATAGAATCTAATTTTGATTGGTAAATGGATTTTTAAAAATTCAAAAACCCGAAATTTTCGCGAAAATCCGGAAAATTTTGAGTATGCTAATTAATTTGTGATTTTTTGTTACAGATCCAGAAAGCGCACGCGGAGCCTCGTCTAACGACGTATCACACGGCACAGTCGGATGATGTTAAGTGCAACGCAAAATCACAATGTATGAGAAATCTGTCTCGGTTAGGTAAACTTTTACAATGTTATTGTATGGAGATAAACTTTTTGTCGATTTTCGCACTTTTTTCTTTGGGAGTCGACGCAGTCGGCCTCCCGCAGTCCAGACATAAAATAAAATCTAATTTTGATTGGTAAATGGATTTTTAAAAATTCAAAAACCCGAAATTTTCGCGAAAATCCGGAAAATTTTGAGTATGCTAATTAATTTGTGATTTTTTGTTACAGATCCAGAAAGCGCACGCGGAGCCTCGTCTAACGACGTATCACACGGCACAGTCGGATGATGTTAAGTGCAACGCAAAATCACAATGTATGAGAAATCTGTCTCGGTTAGGTAAACTTTTACTATGTTATTGTATGGAGTCAAAACTTTTTGTCGATTTTCGCGGTTTTTTCTTTGGGAGTCGACGCAGTCGGCCTCCCGCAGTCCAGATATAAAATAAAATCTAATTTCGGTTGGTAAATGGATTTTTAAAAATTCAAAAATTCAAAAACCCGAAATTTTCACGAAAATCCGGAAAATTTTGAGTATGCTAATTAATTTGTGATTTTTTGTTACAGATCCAGAAAGCGCACGCGGAGCCTCGTCTAACGACGTATCACACGGCACAGTCGGATGATGTTAAGTGCAACGCAAAATCACAATGTATGAGAAATCTGTCTCGGTTAGGTAAACTTTTACTATGTTATTGTATGGAGTCAAAACTTTTTGTCGATTTTCGCGGTTTTTTCTTTGGGAGTCGACGCAGTCGGCCTCCCGCAGTCCAGATATAAAATAAAATCTAATTTCGGTTGGTAAATGGATTTTTAAAAATTCAAAAATTCAAAAACCCGAAATTTTCACGAAAATCCGGAAAATTTTGAGTATGCTGATTAATTTGTGATTTTTTGTTACAGGTCCAGAAAGCGCACGCGGAGCCTCGTCTAACAACGTATCACACGGCACAGTCGGATGATGTTAAGTGCAACGCAAAATCACAATGTATGAGAAATCTGTCTCGGTTAGGTAAACTTTTACTATGTTATTGTATGGAGACAAAAATTTTTGTCGATTTTCGCGGTTTTTTCTTTGGGAGTCGACGCAGTCGGCCTCCCGCAGTCCAGATATAAAATAAAATCTAATTTCGGTTGGTAAATGGATTTTTAAAAATTCAAAAATTCAAAAACCCGAAATTTTCACGAAAATCCGGAAAATTTTGAGTATGCTGATTAATTTGTGATTTTTTGTTACAGATCCAGAAAGCGCACGCGGAGCCTCGTCTAACGACGTATCACACGGCACAGTCGGATGATGTTAAGTGCAACGCAAAATCACAATGTATGAGAAATCTGTCTCGGTTAGGTAAACTTTTACTATGTTATTGTATGGAGTCAAAACTTTTTGTCGATTTTCGCACTTTTTTCTTTGGGAGTCGACGCAGTCGGCCTCCCGCAGTCCAGATATAAAATAGAATCTAATTTTGATTGGTAAATGGATTTTTAAAAATTCAAAAACCCGAAATTTTCGCGAATATCCGGAAAATTTAGAGTATGCTAATTAATTTGTGATTTTTTGTTACAGATCCAGAAAGCGCACGCGGAGCCTCGTCTAACGACGTATCACACGGCACAGTCGGATGATGTTAAGTGCAACGCAAAATCACAATGTATGAGAAATCTGTCTCGGTTAGGTAAACTTTTACAATGTTATTGTATGGAGATAAACTTTTTGTCGATTTTCGCACTTTTTTCTTTGGGAGTCGACGCAGTCGGCCTCCCGCAGTCCAGATATAAAATAGAATCTAATTTTGATTGGTAAATGGATTTTTAAAAATTCAAAAACCCGAAATTTTCGCGAAAATCCGGAAAATTTTGAGTATGCTAATTAATTTGTGATTTTTTGTTACAGATCCAGAAAGCGCACGCGGAGCCTCGTCTAACGACGTATCACACGGCACAGTCGGATGATGTTAAGTGCAACGCAAAATCACAATGTATGAGAAATCTGTCTCGGTTAGGTAAACTTTTACAATGTTATTGTATGGAGATAAACTTTTTGTCGATTTTCGCACTTTTTTCTTTGGGAGTCGACGCAGTCGGCCTCCCGCAGTCCAGACATAAAATAAAATCTAATTTTGATTGGTAAATGGATTTTTAAAAATTCAAAAACCCGAAATTTTCGCGAAAATCCGGAAAATTTTGAGTATGCTAATTAATTTGTGATTTTTTGTTACAGATCCAGAAAGCGCACGCGGAGCCTCGTCTAACGACGTATCACACGGCACAGTCGGATGATGTTAAGTGCAACGCAAAATCACAATGTATGAGAAATCTGTCTCGGTTAGGTAAACTTTTACTATGTTATTGTATGGAGTCAAAACTTTTTGTCGATTTTCGCGGTTTTTTCTTTGGGAGTCGACGCAGTCGGCCTCCCGCAGTCCAGATATAAAATAAAATCTAATTTCGGTTGGTAAATGGATTTTTAAAAATTCAAAAATTCAAAAACCCGAAATTTTCACGAAAATCCGGAAAATTTTGAGTATGCTGATTAATTTGTGATTTTTTGTTACAGGTCCAGAAAGCGCACGCGGAGCCTCGTCTAACAACGTATCACACGGCACAGTCGGATGATGTTAAGTGCAACGCAAAATCACAATGTATGAGAAATCTGTCTCGGTTAGGTAAACTTTTACAATGTTATTGTATGGAGATAAACTTTTTGTCGATTTTCGCACTTTTTTCTTTGGGAGTCGACGCAGTCGGCCTCCCGCAGTCCAGACATAAAATAAAATCTAATTTTGATTGGTAAATGGATTTTTAAAAATTCAAAAACCCGAAATTTTCGCGAAAATCCGGAAAATTTTGAGTATGCTAATTAATTTGTGATTTTTTGTTACAGATCCAGAAAGCGCACGCGGAGCCTCGTCTAACGACGTATCACACGGCACAGTCGGATGATGTTAAGTGCAACGCAAAATCACAATGTATGAGAAATCTGTCTCGGTTAGGTAAACTTTTACTATGTTATTGTATGGAGTCAAAACTTTTTGTCGATTTTCGCACTTTTTTCTTTGGGAGTCGACGCAGTCGGCCTCCCGCAGTCCAGATATAAAATAGAATCTAATTTTGATTGGTAAATGGATTTTTAAAAATTCAAAAACCCGAAATTTTCGCGAATATCCGGAAAATTTAGAGTATGCTAATTAATTTGTGATTTTTTGTTACAGATCCAGAAAGCGCACGCGGAGCCTCGTCTAACGACGTATCACACGGCACAGTCGGATGATGTTAAGTGCAACGCAAAATCACAATGTATGAGAAATCTGTCTCGGTTAGGTAAACTTTTACAATGTTATTGTATGGAGATAAACTTTTTGTCGATTTTCGCACTTTTTTCTTTGGGAGTCGACGCAGTCGGCCTCCCGCAGTCCAGATATAAAATAGAATCTAATTTTGATTGGTAAATGGATTTTTAAAAATTCAAAAACCCGAAATTTTCGCGAAAATCCGGAAAATTTTGAGTATGCTAATTAATTTGTGATTTTTTGTTACAGATCCAGAAAGCGCACGCGGAGCCTCGTCTAACGACGTATCACACGGCACAGTCGGATGATGTTAAGTGCAACGCAAAATCACAATGTATGAGAAATCTGTCTCGGTTAGGTAAACTTTTACAATGTTATTGTATGGAGATAAACTTTTTGTCGATTTTCGCACTTTTTTCTTTGGGAGTCGACGCAGTCGGCCTCCCGCAGTCCAGACATAAAATAAAATCTAATTTTGATTGGTAAATGGATTTTTAAAAATTCAAAAACCCGAAATTTTCGCGAAAATCCGGAAAATTTTGAGTATGCTAATTAATTTGTGATTTTTTGTTACAGATCCAGAAAGCGCACGCGGAGCCTCGTCTAACGACGTATCACACGGCACAGTCGGATGATGTTAAGTGCAACGCAAAATCACAATGTATGAGAAATCTGTCTCGGTTAGGTAAACTTTTACTATGTTATTGTATGGAGTCAAAACTTTTTGTCGATTTTCGCACTTTTTTCTTTGGGAGTCGACGCAGTCGGCCTCCCGCAGTCCAGATATAAAATAGAATCTAATTTTGATTGGTAAATGGATTTTTAAAAATTCAAAAACCCGAAATTTTCGCGAAAATCCGGAAAATTTAGAGTATGCTAATTAATTTGTGATTTTTTGTTACAGATCCAGAAAGCGCACGCGGAGCCTCGTCTAACGACGTATCACACGGCACAGTCGGATGATGTTAAGTGCAACGCAAAATCACAATGTATGAGAAATCTGTCTCGGTTAGGTAAACTTTTACTATGTTATTGTATGGAGTCAAAACTTTTTGTCGATTTTCGCGGTTTTTTCTTTGGGAGTCGACGCAGTCGGCCTCCCGCAGTCCAGATATAAAATAAAATCTAATTTCGGTTGGTAAATGGATTTTTAAAAATTCAAAAATTCAAAAACCCGAAATTTTCACGAAAATCCGGAAAATTTTGAGTATGCTGATTAATTTGTGATTTTTTGTTACAGGTCCAGAAAGCGCACGCGGAGCCTCGTCTAACAACGTATCACACGGCACAGTCGGATGATGTTAAGTGCAACGCAAAATCACAATGTATGAGAAATCTGTCTCGGTTAGGTAAACTTTTACTATGTTATTGTATGGAGACAAAAATTTTTGTCGATTTTCGCGGTTTTTTCTTTGGGAGTCGACGCAGTCGGCCTCCCGCAGTCCAGATATAAAATAAAATCTAATTTCGGTTGGTAAATGGATTTTTAAAAATTCAAAAATTCAAAAACCCGAAATTTTCACGAAAATCCGGAAAATTTTGAGTATGCTGATTAATTTGTGATTTTTTGTTACAGGTCCAGAAAGCGCACGCGGAGCCTCGTCTAACAACGTATCACACGGCACAGTCGGATGATGTTAAGTGCAACGCAAAATCACAATGTATGAGAAATCTGTCTCGGTTAGGTAAACTTTTACTATGTTATTGTATGGAGACAAAAATTTTTGTCGATTTTCGCGGTTTTTTCTTTGGGAGTCGACGCAGTCGGCCTCCCGCAGTCCAGATATAAAATAAAATCTAATTTCGGTTGGTAAATGGATTTTTAAAAATTCAAAAATTCAAAAACCCGAAATTTTCACGAAAATCCGGAAAATTTTGAGTATGCTGATTAATTTGTGATTTTTTGTTACAGATCCAGAAAGCGCACGCGGAGCCTCGTCTAACGACGTATCACACGGCACAGTCGGATGATGTTAAGTGCAACGCAAAATCACAATGTATGAGAAATCTGTCTCGGTTAGGTAAACTTTTACTATGTTATTGTATGGAGTCAAAACTTTTTGTCGATTTTCGCACTTTTTTCTTTGGGAGTCGACGCAGTCGGCCTCCCGCAGTCCAGATATAAAATAGAATCTAATTTTGATTGGTAAATGGATTTTTAAAAATTCAAAAACCCGAAATTTTCGCGAAAATCCGGAAAATTTTGAGTATGCTGATTAATTTGTGATTTTTTGTTACAGGTCCAGAAAGCGCACGCGGAGCCTCGTCTAACAACGTATCACACGGCACAGTCGGATGATGTTAAGTGCAACGCAAAATCACAATGTATGAGAAATCTGTCTCGGTTAGGTAAACTTTTACTATGTTATTGTATGGAGACAAAAATTTTTGTCGATTTTCGCGGTTTTTTCTTTGGGAGTCGACGCAGTCGGCCTCCCGCAGTCCAGATATAAAATAAAATCTAATTTCGGTTGGTAAATGGATTTTTAAAAATTCAAAAATTCAAAAACCCGAAATTTTCACGAAAATCCGGAAAATTTTGAGTATGCTGATTAATTTGTGATTTTTTGTTACAGGTCCAGAAAGCGCACGCGGAGCCTCGTCTAACAACGTATCACACGGCACAGTCGGATGATGTTAAGTGCAACGCAAAATCACGGTTAGGTTAGGTTAGGTTAGGTTAGGTTAGGTTAGGTTAGGTTAGGTTAGGTTAGGTTAGGTTAGGTTAGGTTAGGTTAGGTTAGGTTAGGTTAGGTTAGGTTAGGTTAGGTTAGGTTAGGTTAGGTTAGGTTAGGTTAGGTTAGGTTAGGTTAGGTTAGGTTAGGTTAGGTTAGGTTAGGTTAGGTTAGGTTAGGTTAGGTTAGGTTAGGTTAGGTTAGGTTAGGTTAGGTTAGGTTAGGTTAGGTTAGGTTAGGTTAGGTTAGGTTAGGTTAGGTTAGGTTAGGTTAGGTTAGGTTAGGTTAGGTTAGGTTAGGTTAGGTTAGGTTAGGTTAGGTTAGGTTAGGTTAGGTTAGGTTAGGTTAGGTTAGGTTAGGTTAGGTTAGGTTAGGTTAGGTTAGGTTAGGTTAGGTTAGGTTAGGTTAGGTTAGGTTAGGTTAGGTTAGGTTAGGTTAGGTTAGGTTAGGTTAGGTTAGGTTAGGTTAGGTTAGGTTAGGTTAGGTTAGGTTAGGTTAGGTTAGGTTAGGTTAGGTTAGGTTAGGTTAGGTTAGGTTAGGTTAGGTTAGGTTAGGTTAGGTTAGGTTAGGTTAGGTTAGGTTAGGTTAGGTTAGGTTAGGTTAGGTTAGGTTAGGTTAGGTTAGGTTAGGTTAGGTTAGGTTAGGTTAGGTTAGGTTAGGTTAGGTTAGGTTAGGTTAGGTTAGGTTAGGTTAGGTTAGGTTAGGTTAGGTTAGGTTAGGTTAGGTTAGGTTAGGTTAGGTTAGGTTAGGTTAGGTTAGGTTAGGTTAGGTTAGGTTAGGTTAGGTTAGGTTAGGTTAGGTTAGGTTAGGTTAGGTTAGGTTAGGTTAGGTTAGGTTAGGTTAGGTTAGGTTAGGTTAGGTTAGGTTAGGTTAGGTTAGGTTAGGTTAGGTTAGGTTAGGTTAGGTTAGGTTAGGTTAGGTTAGGTTAGGTTAGGTTAGGTTAGGTTAGGTTAGGTTAGGTTAGGTTAGGTTAGGTTAGGTTAGGTTAGGTTAGGTTAGGTTAGGTTAGGTTAGGTTAGGTTAGGTTAGGTTAGGTTAGGTTAGGTTAGGTTAGGTTAGGTTAGGTTAGGTTAGGTTAGGTTAGGTTAGGTTAGGTTAGGTTAGGTTAGGTTAGGTTAGGTTAGGTTAGGTTAGGTTAGGTTAGGTTAGGTTAGGTTAGGTTAGGTTAGGTTAGGTTAGGTTAGGTTAGGTTAGGTTAGGTTAGGTTAGGTTAGGTTAGGTTAGGTTAGGTTAGGTTAGGTTAGGTTAGGTTAGGTTAGGTTAGGTTAGGTTAGGTTAGGTTAGGTTAGGTTAGGTTAGGTTAGGTTAGGTTAGGTTAGGTTAGGTTAGGTTAGGTTAGGTTAGGTTAGGTTAGGTTAGGTTAGGTTAGGTTAGGTTAGGTTAGGTTAGGTTAGGTTAGGTTAGGTTAGGTTAGGTTAGGTTAGGTTAGGTTAGGTTAGGTTAGGTTAGGTTAGGTTAGGTTAGGTTAGGTTAGGTTAGGTTAGGTTAGGTTAGGTTAGGTTAGGTTAGGTTAGGTTAGGTTAGGTTAGGTTAGGTTAGGTTAGGTTAGGTTAGGTTAGGTTAGGTTAGGTTAGGTTAGGTTAGGTTAGGTTAGGTTAGGTTAGGTTAGGTTAGGTTAGGTTAGGTTAGGTTAGGTTAGGTTAGGTTAGGTTAGGTTAGGTTAGGTTAGGTTAGGTTAGGTTAGGTTAGGTTAGGTTAGGTTAGGTTAGGTTAGGTTAGGTTAGGTTAGGTTAGGTTAGGTTAGGTTAGGTTAGGTTAGGTTAGGTTAGGTTAGGTTAGGTTAGGTTAGGTTAGGTTAGGTTAGGTTAGGTTAGGTTAGGTTAGGTTAGGTTAGGTTAGGTTAGGTTAGGTTAGGTTAGGTTAGGTTAGGTTAGGTTAGGTTAGGTTAGGTTAGGTTAGGTTAGGTTAGGTTAGGTTAGGTTAGGTTAGGTTAGGTTAGGTTAGGTTAGGTTAGGTTAGGTTAGGTTAGGTTAGGTTAGGTTAGGTTAGGTTAGGTTAGGTTAGGTTAGGTTAGGTTAGGTTAGGTTAGGTTAGGTTAGGTTAGGTTAGGTTAGGTTAGGTTAGGTTAGGTTAGGTTAGGTTAGGTTAGGTTAGGTTAGGTTAGGTTAGGTTAGGTTAGGTTAGGTTAGGTTAGGTTAGGTTAGGTTAGGTTAGGTTAGGTTAGGTTAGGTTAGGTTAGGTTAGGTTAGGTTAGGTTAGGTTAGGTTAGGTTAGGTTAGGTTAGGTTAGGTTAGGTTAGGTTAGGTTAGGTTAGGTTAGGTTAGGTTAGGTTAGGTTAGGTTAGGTTAGGTTAGGTTAGGTTAGGTTAGGTTAGGTTAGGTTAGGTTAGGTTAGGTTAGGTTAGGTTAGGTTAGGTTAGGTTAGGTTAGGTTAGGTTAGGTTAGGTTAGGTTAGGTTAGGTTAGGTTAGGTTAGGTTAGGTTAGGTTAGGTTAGGTTAGGTTAGGTTAGGTTAGGTTAGGTTAGGTTAGGTTAGGTTAGGTTAGGTTAGGTTAGGTTAGGTTAGGTTAGGTTAGGTTAGGTTAGGTTAGGTTAGGTTAGGTTAGGTTAGGTTAGGTTAGGTTAGGTTAGGTTAGGTTAGGTTAGGTTAGGTTAGGTTAGGTTAGGTTAGGTTAGGTTAGGTTAGGTTAGGTTAGGTTAGGTTAGGTTAGGTTAGGTTAGGTTAGGTTAGGTTAGGTTAGGTTAGGTTAGGTTAGGTTAGGTTAGGTTAGGTTAGGTTAGGTTAGGTTAGGTTAGGTTAGGTTAGGTTAGGTTAGGTTAGGTTAGGTTAGGTTAGGTTAGGTTAGGTTAGGTTAGGTTAGGTTAGGTTAGGTTAGGTTAGGTTAGGTTAGGTTAGGTTAGGTTAGGTTAGGTTAGGTTAGGTTAGGTTAGGTTAGGTTAGGTTAGGTTAGGTTAGGTTAGGTTAGGTTAGGTTAGGTTAGGTTAGGTTAGGTTAGGTTAGGTTAGGTTAGGTTAGGTTAGGTTAGGTTAGGTTAGGTTAGGTTAGGTTAGGTTAGGTTAGGTTAGGTTAGGTTAGGTTAGGTTAGGTTAGGTTAGGTTAGGTTAGGTTAGGTTAGGTTAGGTTAGGTTAGGTTAGGTTAGGTTAGGTTAGGTTAGGTTAGGTTAGGTTAGGTTAGGTTAGGTTAGGTTAGGTTAGGTTAGGTTAGGTTAGGTTAGGTTAGGTTAGGTTAGGTTAGGTTAGGTTAGGTTAGGTTAGGTTAGGTTAGGTTAGGTTAGGTTAGGTTAGGTTAGGTTAGGTTAGGTTAGGTTAGGTTAGGTTAGGTTAGGTTAGGTTAGGTTAGGTTAGGTTAGGTTAGGTTAGGTTAGGTTAGGTTAGGTTAGGTTAGGTTAGGTTAGGTTAGGTTAGGTTAGGTTAGGTTAGGTTAGGTTAGGTTAGGTTAGGTTAGGTTAGGTTAGGTTAGGTTAGGTTAGGTTAGGTTAGGTTAGGTTAGGTTAGGTTAGGTTAGGTTAGGTTAGGTTAGGTTAGGTTAGGTTAGGTTAGGTTAGGTTAGGTTAGGTTAGGTTAGGTTAGGTTAGGTTAGGTTAGGTTAGGTTAGGTTAGGTTAGGTTAGGTTAGGTTAGGTTAGGTTAGGTTAGGTTAGGTTAGGTTAGGTTAGGTTAGGTTAGGTTAGGTTAGGTTAGGTTAGGTTAGGTTAGGTTAGGTTAGGTTAGGTTAGGTTAGGTTAGGTTAGGTTAGGTTAGGTTAGGTTAGGTTAGGTTAGGTTAGGTTAGGTTAGGTTAGGTTAGGTTAGGTTAGGTTAGGTTAGGTTAGGTTAGGTTAGGTTAGGTTAGGTTAGGTTAGGTTAGGTTAGGTTAGGTTAGGTTAGGTTAGGTTAGGTTAGGTTAGGTTAGGTTAGGTTAGGTTAGGTTAGGTTAGGTTAGGTTAGGTTAGGTTAGGTTAGGTTAGGTTAGGTTAGGTTAGGTTAGGTTAGGTTAGGTTAGGTTAGGTTAGGTTAGGTTAGGTTAGGTTAGGTTAGGTTAGGTTAGGTTAGGT